>CABFWB010003046.1:68348-80274 GCA_902151455.1 Timema bartmani
GGGGGGTTACCAATTAAGGTATAAGCTTATTTTTAGTGCCAGGAGCTGTTTAACCTTGAGCTAACTATTAATGTAATAATGTAATAAAAATAGCTATACTTTTCTTAACTTAGGACCAGTTACATAATCAAACTTAGTAAACCTAAAGTGTGGTGCTACACTAAATACAAGATGGCACATACCTAAACTCTTATGGAATTGGCCAATTTTATATGAGAAGTTGTCACAGTCCATTTGCTAATAGATGGGTCTCATCTTGTATTTAGTATAGCCTATAGTGAGACACTTGAGGCATATTATATTTGACTATCAAACTGGCCCTTAGTAAAGCCATCTTATTTGCTGAAAAGCCTGGTAGTGTTTGATGAAACTCTATGTTTAAAAATGACCTTTTTGCTAAACTATTATCTCAAGGATATTTTATATTGGCTAAGTGTAGAATAAATACAGCCTATTTTCATCAGAAATGACTTCTGTATAATCTAAGGACAAGATGATTCATAAATATCTAGTTATTTTAAGAACTGTTTGAAAATTAAAATTGTTTTGTCCTTAAGTCAATTCCTAACGAGGAATGGTCAAAAGCTATAGTAATAATATACTTAGCAGCTCTTATTACTACCCATTCGAGCTATACGCTTAAATACTAATTACACTAATGGGCTAGTAATTGGGAAAGTTGAATATAGAGGAAGTGAACCCGCATTTGTGTGGAAGTAGAGTGGAAAACCATTTAGGGAAAAGCACCCCCATTTCTCCCGAGCGAGATCCGAACCTCAATCTCCTCGTCCTCGGTAGTCTAGCTCAACACGAAACTAGCGTGGTAGCAAACTACGCCACCGAGGTGGGTATAACGATATAGTAATTCATTAAAATATCCCACTTTAAAAGAAAGAAATAATGCGCCATTATATTCCTTTTTTAAACTTTTTGAATCTGCCTGAATGTCTAAAATAAGGTGACCTGTGTGTAATAAATTTTATCTGTTCAAGTTTCACCCTTCATTCATTTTATTGACAATATATTCCCTGGGAATGTCCCACATCTTCCCTGCGCAAGAAACGAGAATGTTGGTGTATTGTGTGTTGTATAAGGAGGACTGGGGAGATAAGGGTGGCATGAAATATGGCGCTAATGCAATATAACACAAACAAGCTAACGTTGCCAAGGAGCGCACGAGCTGCCTCCTACACTCCTCTTGATGAAGTTAGCTTGGTAATTAACAAGATAACGATGTGGTGAGGGTTATATTCTTATAAGAGGGTAACAAGACATCCTTCTCAAGACAGGATCCACCCGCCCCCGCCGAAGGGCGAGGCCAACTGTAGTAAGTTTGAGAAGAAGTAGCAATCATTTGAAAATCTAATTTACGTCTGATTCTGTTCGTATATATAGCGTTCTTGAAGTGTTTTCTATACTAGCTTAATAGAGGCAACACTGGAGCTTGGTGACCTTGAGGCAACAATATAATAATAAATATTAATAAAAGATACACCCGTATTTTCCAGAATAAGAGGTGGTAAATCAGTAGTGGCGTGGTGGAGGATTTGTAAGGTGCATTCCCTTCTCCCTCTGTATAAATTTGCCCCTTTCAGGTTTATTTCATGCCCCTCTTGTATTCTCAAATTTGACGCTGAAAAATGGCGTTACATCAAACTCTAAATAACTTTTGGAGCTATCCAATTTAAAAAAAAAACACCTGAAGAGGACCACTCACTCTAAGATCCAAATATCTTCTAGAAGCATCTAATTTTTTAAAATAAATTTCTCTCTTAAAATAGAAAAATATACTAAAAACTCGTAAAGTTTTGAAATGAAATAATATACATTGTTGGAGAATCACTACACCAAATAACATAAAGGAAATACTATACATGGTTACAGAAACGTCGATAAAAGAAGAACATCCCAGTTTACAAAAGAGAATCACAATCAATTTAATTTTTTTAAAGAACTCCATAAAAAATACATATAGATATACTTGCTTATAGATCAGGAACTATTGGTTTTATAAAAATATATTTTAAATAAAAGATTTTTATTTATAATCGTACTACAACTTTATAATGATAACTTATTTATTATATCATATAATTGTGGATGTATGATCAAAATAGGAAATTTCTGCTAATGTAAAGTAAACTTAAATTCATTTTAATGGGAAAATGGGAGTTTCAATATTTTTTTTGTATTAAACAATACTTGGATATAAAATTTAATTAAAATCGTTATGGCGAATTTTGTGTATTTTTAAAAATCTTATTGCTCTTCAATAAACTGCCCTTTAACTTTGGAGTTAGATATCTGATTCCAATAATCCCTCGGTGAGCCCTATGTAAACCCTAATTACAAAGTTTTATCCCAATCGATAAAATGGTTTAGGCTCTAAGTCGAGGTACAGACAGACGTACGGTATCGCAAAAAAAAAACCTTTTCAATTTCAGGGGGTCATGAAACGTCGATATTTATCAAAACCTCGAGTTATATTTTACTGACGATCACAACACTGCTCTCTCTCTCTGAGGAGTAGAGAAAAAGTAAAAATCTGTCAAGGTTTATTCTATTATACCTTCTGAGAGCATCCAATTTTGAAAATTGGCTGACTTCTGATTTAAAAAAAACAACAGGTGATGACCACTTCAAATAGCTTCTAAAGGCATCTAATTTAAAAAAAAAACAACAGGTGATGACCACTTCAAATATCTTCAAGAGGCATGGGGGACTGGCAGGCTCCAAATGGCCCGGGGCAAGTATGAGGGCCCCTAACTTACATTCATCTCCCATGTTTCAGTGTAAGCTGAGATGGTGAAGTTAACTAACTATGATTTTATAGGTAAATTTAATCCTAAAGCTATTCAAGCTGCATTATAAATGATTACTACGTCGTCATTCACCCACTTAAATACATCAGCTTGTATTTTCTAATGAAACTAGCGGACCCAACAGACGTTGTCCTGCCCGAACATTGGCTTTTCGTTTGGGTGGTATAGTTGATTTTGATAATAAAAAAATTACTATGTGATCATCATAATTACAAATTCACAATGAACTCCAATTAGTGAGTTACACAAATATTAATTATAATCAATTATTAATATTATATTAATTATTATAAATATTGGGTGGTGGTGGTGTGGGAGTGAAATTTTGAGGCTACGTGTTCTGATATGCAAAAAATCTAAAAAAAAAAAATCCCCCCAAAAAAATTCCCTAAAAATAAAAAATAAAATCCTAGAACCCGATTGCAGCGCCACCTACCGGGTCCAATTGTAAATCTAAACCATCCACGGACCCACTCAAACACACACAAAAAATTTCATCAAAATCGGTCAAGCCGTTTAGGAGGAGTTCAGTGACATACACACATACAGAAGAATTATATATATTAAGAAAGAAGTGCACAAATGCTTCTAAATTGTTAAGAAAATACTGGGAATCTATTTTGTAAAATCTAGTTTGTAAAATCTAGTTTGTAAAATTATCCTACACCCGTTACATTTGTAGATTACAAAACCAGTATTTATTAAGCAAATATTTTTGCGTTTGGCTTAAGAATTAATTTATAAACAACACATGAATCAACACATGGAAGTGTTTTACATTTAATTCCATTGACGTACATCTTGATAAATAATGTATTTTGGTTCATTTCAGACTTATGTACCAATTGGAACTTTGATTAAAGTAAAATAATTTTTAAAAATAGGAACTGAACGAAAAACTTAATTTTAGTTTAAAGTAGTTGTGGTAGACCAAATCAAACCGGCTTACTGAGATATCTCCCGGTGTTCCGGCGCCCCGGTCCAGCCCTGTCTAGATGCATACAATTTGTAAAATTTCCCATTCGAGTATCACTCTAAATAACGTTTAGAGGAATCTACATATAAATCATTTTCTAAAGAAAGTGCTTATAAAGGAATTTAATTAAAAAAAAAAATTCATGTGAGGACAGCTTAAAATATCTTTTAAAGGCATCCAACTTTGAAAAATTTGCTGAAAGGTGACTTCTCAAATATCATCTAGGAGCATCCAAATTTCAAATGTTTTCTGTGGTAGGGTGACGTCAAATAGATTCGGAAAGAGTCTAATTTAAAAAAAAAATCTTGTTGAGGAACACTCTAAATAGATTTCAGGGTATCCATATTTTTTGGGGGTGTAACTTCTAGAGGAATCTAACTTTCTAGTTGAAAATCATTTCAAATAGTTTCCAAGCGCATTCAAGTTTCAAACATTTACCAAGGGAAGCTCACTGGAGACCCCTTTTTATTGGCTTGTGAAGTCCATCAAAAACTCTTTTTTTTTAATAATTCAACCCCCTTCCTACACAAATAAGATCTCGCCGCCACTGAGATAAGCCATGACCTAAGTTGGACTTTGGTGTCGCTTGTAAATGTCTGCTTCATAACTCTAATAGGGCCCCTACACGACCAGTCAGACTGTCAGTGTTAATAAAGTAATAATAATAATGACACTCTGATTGTGTAGGGTCAGTACTGATAGACTTAGGGACGGACTTATACGAAAATACTGATGGATAAGAATTCTCTGATCACATCAGTCTCAGTCCATCAGTCTTGCAAGTAGTGGGAGAGTCTGACAGTAATACTGACAGTAAGACTGACCATGTGCGTGCGATCATCAGTATTTCCTTCAGTTTCATTAGCAAACATAGACTGCCCACGCCTTTTCCTTATCACCCATGTTGTTGCGCGATGCATGAAGGAGCTGAGACTGATAAAAATAATGATACGAATACTGACCCTGTACGGTCTTGATGCAAATACTGATGCATACTGTCAGTCAGATTGTCAATCTTAGGGATCGACAGTCTGACTGATCGTGTAGAGACCCTATTACGTATCAGTATAAAACATGGTAACGTCATAATTGATCAATAACATCAATCTTAATAACAGCCAAAACCTTTTAGTTTTGATAATGAACTTATTTATTTGAAACATCTGTCTTTATCATAAATAAATCATAATGATAAATTCATAAAATTGTTATTCTCATCTCACTCCTATTGCCCTCTAAAAGTTTTACTGGTATGACACTTTCATTGCTTCTTGTGATATGGTCGTTTATTTACAATTAGTGACATGTAGATGTATTATTAGTATAACTGCATATGATACTATCACTGTTGCTTGTAATAAGGTTTTATTTCTTGACGATAAGTGATCTAAAGAGATTGACTGAAGTCACTACTACACATGATAATATCATTCTGATCGTACTGTTTTTCCTCTCCCTTGAAAATTGGTAGCATCTTTGGGTAAATTACTGTCACTTAACATATTTACAGTGAGTGATAGCAAGAAGTGTACTGAAGCCATTTGTAATGAATTCAGAACCACTCGAACCTAACCTGATCTCACAAAGATGCTGGTTCTCGTCTGAACCACAAAGTTTCAACAATTATGGCAACGGGTGGGACAAAATGTTTATAGATAGTTAGGCCTTCCTTGAAATGTGTTAGAAAGTAAGTTATAAAAAGCTAATAGTAGCTTTGGTTTTAAAGAGATTAAGATTACTTTTTTAATACTACATGTGCAACATACATCAACAAATTCACAAAGAAGAGCAGTGTGTACATATTATGACAATGAACAATTGTTGTGCTTTTGAATTGTGGTTGAGAAAACGAAAATTATTATTATAGCTGCTAAGAAAAATGTATCTTTCACTTTCTGAACCAATATATATATATACTGTATATATTTATTAATGCCTTAGGGTTCGGCCAGACTGACAAGCGTGTGAGCGAGCGAGCGCGCAAGTGACTGGGTGGCCAAACTGGTGAGCGAGCGCGTGATTAGCAGATAGCTCTCGATAGTTGTTGACGAGGAGACTCCGAATCTTGGCTCAGTGAACTGAGGCTATATTTTAACAAGGGATTTATTGTTGTGGTTTTATCATCCTCTCTCTACGCTAATGAGATTATTATTGGTAAAGGCCTACCTTGATAATATTGAAGTATTTTAACATATAAGTTTTATACATATATATATATTTATAGAAGTATTTTAACATACCAGTTTTATATATATACTAGCGGACCCGACAGACGTTGTCCTGCCCGAACGTTGGCATTTCGTTTGGGTGGCATAATTGATTTCGATAATAAAACAAATACTATGTGATAATCACAATTACAAATTCACAATGAACTCCAATTAGTGAGTAACACAAATATTACAAATTCAGTGTTTGTCAAGACAACATACAAAATAAAACATATTTTCATTTTTGGCATTTCGCCCACAACTCCACAAATACCAGCTGTATCGAAAAACAAACATAAGTATGAATTATTTTCAGAAATTCAATTATTTATGAACTTTTCAGAAGGTTTTAACGGTCAATTATTGATGAACTTATGATTTTTATTAACGGTCATTATTAATATTATATTCATTATTATAAATATTGGGAGTGGTGGTGGAGGGTGAAATTTGGAGGTTACATGTTCTGATATGCAAAAAGTCTAAAATAAATATAAAAAAAATCCCTAAAAAATAAAAAAAAATCCTAGAACCCGATTGCAGCGCCACCTATTGGGTCTAATTGTGAATCTAAACCATCCATGGACCCACTCAAACACACACAAAAAATTTCATCAAAATCGGTCCAGCCGTTTAGGAGTTCAGTGACATACACACATACAGAAGAATTATATATATTAATATATATATTGAAGTATTTTAAAATATATATATGTATAAAACTGGTATGTTAAAATACTTTTATATTATCAAAGTAGGCCTTTACAAATAAAAATCGCGATTAATGTGGAGAGAGAATGAGAAAACCACAACAATAAATCACTTGTCAAACTACCCTCAGTTCACTGAGCCAAGATTCGAGCCTTTGCCTCCTCGTCAACAACTAACATAAACCATACCTGTATATATATATATATATATATATATATATATAACATAAGCCATACCTGTATATATATATATATATAACATAAGCCATACCTGTATATATATATAGGTATGGTTTATAATCTTACCAATTAAATCAGGCCGTTAGTATAGCAAGTGTGCTAAACCTAACGATAGTAATAAAAATGTCAAAATGAGATTTTCCTAGCACTCAATGAACCAACATACAATAATATTGCCTAGCGCCTGTAAACTAGACTGTACCGGGTCGATCTCGCGCGCTTGAAAAATAGAACCATTTCTATCTTTCAAGCGTGCGCGCTCAGTCGCTCGCTCGCTCGCTCGCTCCAGTCTGGCCAACTCTCATTACAACCAATGTGTTATATTTTATAATTTTGTCGCTCGCCCAGTCAGGCCGCCCCCTTAGGGTCCGTGCATGCCGCGGAGCGCGCACATCACTCATCACTCCTATCTTCGCACAACACACATCGCTCATGAAACAGCCTGTGCATACCGAGCAAATTGCTCATCACACTTTGTACTCGTCTAGAGAAAACCAGTCTGCAAGAAGCATTCGTACTGCATTGTTTCTTAAACTTATTTTATTTTTTATTTAAAAATTTTCGATTCGTAGATTTTTAATTAAATTTTTAAAATATGTATAAGAAATTAAAAAAAATATTTGATGGCAGTAGTGATGATTAGTGATGACATATCAACAGCGGTAAAACTACAAAGACTTGGAGAATTTCACCATTTATTCGAAATACTACCAATTAATTTATCTTTAATCTTCTTCCTAAAATACACTCAGTCTGTAGAAAATCCGTAAAAGACAAAAGTCGAAGTTAAACTCAAATTGACAAAAGATTAAATAAAATGTGCACTGAACAACACTGAGGGTTTGCTCTGACCTTGAACCAACCAATCAGAGCACCGCGCACATCGCACAACCCTCCACAAAAACAAACCAGTTTGTTTCTTGTGTCTGATCGGAGTGAAGTGCGGAGAGTTAGGTTCTCGGCATGCACGCACCCGTTTCTATACTTGGGTTTGTTTCTACAACTTGTGCGATGTGTGGGGATAGGATTGATGAGCTATGTGCGGAGATAGGAGGGATGAGCGATGTGCGGAGATAGGAGGGATGAGCGATGTGTAAGGATAGAAGGGATGAGCGATGTGCGGAGATAGGAGTGATGAGCAATGTTTGAGGATAGGAGTGATAAGCGATGTGCGGGGATAGGAGGGATGAGCAATGTGCGGAGATAGGATGGATGAGCAATGTGCGGAGATAGGAGGGATGAGCAATGTGCGGAGATAGGAGGGATGAGCAATGTGCGGAGATAGGAGGGATGAGCAATGTGCGGAGATAGGAGGGATGAGCAATGTGCGGAGATAGGAGGGATGAGCAATGTGCGGAGATAGGAGGGATGAGCAATGTGCGGAGATAGGAGGGATGAGCAATGTGCGGAGATAGGAGGGATGAGCAATGTGCGGAGATAGGAGGGATGAGCAATGTGCGGAGATAGGAGGGATGAGCAATGTGCGGAGATAGGAGGGATGAGCGATGTGCGGAGATAGGATGGATGAGCGATGTGCGGAGATAGGATGGATGAGCGATGTGCGGAGATAGGATGGATGAGCGATGTGCGGAGATAGGATGGATGAGCGATGTGCGGGGATAGGAGGGATGAGCTATGTGCGGGGATAGGAGGGATGAGCAATGTGCGGGGATAGGAGGGATGAGCAATGTGCGGAGATAGGAGGGATGAGCGATGTGCGGAGATAGGAGGGATGAGCGATGTGCGGAGATAGGATGGATGAGCGATGTGCGGAGATAGGATGGATGAGTGATGTGCGGGGATAGGAGGGATGAGCTATGTGCGGGGATAGGAGGGATGAGCTATGTGCGGGGATAGGAGGGATGAGCAATGTGCGGAGATAGGAGGGATGAGCGATGTGCGGAGATAGGAGGGATGAGCGATGTGCGGAGATAGGATGGATGAGCGATGTGCGGAGATAGGATGGATGAGTGATGTGCGGGGATAGGAGGGATGAGCTATGTGCGGGGATAGGAGGGATGAGCTATGTGCGGGGATAGGAGGGATGAGCAATGTGCGGAGATAGGAGGGATGAGCGATGTGCGGAGATAGGAGGGATGAGCGATGTGCGGAGATAGGATGGATGAGCGATGTGCGGAGATAGGATGGATGAGTGATGTGCGGGGATAGGAGGGATGAGCTATGTGTAAGGATAGGAGTGATGAGCGATGTTTGAGGATAGGAGTGATGAGCGATGTTTGAGGATAGGAGTGATGAGCTATGTGCGGGGATAGGAGGGATGAGCGATGTGCGGAGATAGGATGGATGAGCGATGTGCGGAGATAGGATGGATGAGCGATGTGCGCGCTCCTCGGCATGCACGCACCCTTACAAACCAACTTAGATCTTGATCAGGCACAGCACAGTCCTCAGTTCATTGACTCATCACTGTGTTTGGTGAAGCCCCAATCTTACTAATAACAAATGAAAGGTACAGGAGAAAGGGGAGATTGTCCAATTTTAACTCAAATTGAACTAGTTCAGCCATCTGTTAGACAATCATAAAACCTTTTTAATGCACCTAAGATTATGGATAAAAGAGGTCGCTGTCATACTTAAATTATTTTTTTTAAATTGCTGGGGTTCTTATGGGGTTTGAGATATAAAAGTTGTTGTCCTGTAAAATGTGTGTAATGTGACTTTCTCCCATTTTCCACTGTACTCTTCAAATGTTTCTTCTGTGCCAGTAATCGAGCCCCGGGCCCTTTGATCAGAAGGTAGACGCGCTACCACCTGAGCTAAGATGCCAGAAACTCTAAGCTAGACTGGAGAGAGCTTGATTCAATACAAGTTCTCTATGTGGCGCACAAATCAAGTAGAGAGCGAATGTGAACAAATAGTGCTGCGAGATTTAACAAAGGCAAAGGAAATTCTTTCAGTTAGTTATATATTTTTTTAACATCTATTCTCGCCTCCCTAATGCCCTTGACGGCAAACAGTGGTGTTTAGGATTTAATCTCACTCTCGAGTTATTTGGGTTGGAGTGTATGGACGGGAAGGCGCTAATAAGTTGTCCAGTAAATAACCTGGAGGCTCTGGCCTGGTCTTCCCGCTGCGTCTAGAGGGTCAACAGGTCAATAGGTGACGGCGTCCCTCACCCGGGCACACGACCAATTCGCCTTCCAGGTCAAAGGTCATCGAGAAGCCCACCATTTACACTTCCGACAACAACTTCTACCACCATTCTTCACTTTGAAGTCTGACCACAATTCTTCTTTCTTCTGTTATGTAGCCTATTCTCTGTTGCCAACAGTGACCAACAGCGATTTGAAACTTACTGGAGGAATAAGATATGGAGGTTGAATTTAATCAAACCTTTGAGTATTCGCCTGAAAAAAAGATAGAAAAACACAACACGGAGACAAATTTGTTCATCCTTCTGTTTAAAACCATGCTATGGAGAGATGTGAGACGGAAAATTTTCCCTAAATTTTTTCTTGAAAATTTTCAATCAATATTTCTTTGGATTAATTTCAATGGCTTAAATGGATAATAATAATAACAATTATAATAATTAGTGGTAGTGAAAGTAGTAGTAATTGTAGTAGTAGTAATAGTAGTAAGAAACAACTGTTTCGGTGGCCACACGGTCCAACGCGCCACTCTCGCAATAGCCTGGACTGCCGATGACAAGGAGATAGAGGCTCGATTCCGGTGCACTGAGGGAGGTTTTCCCTAAATTGTTTTTCCATTCACTCTCCACACAAATGCGGTGCAATTTCTGTAAATTCAACTTTCCTTATCCCTAACACATTAGCGTAATTAGTACATAGGCGTATAAATTGAACGTGTAGTAAGATATGGCGCTAAAAAATGTATTAAAGAAACAAATGACTGCAAGCCTTAGAAGACCCTTTATGTTCATAAATCATATTTCAATTTTTAATCATCATTAAATTAACTAAAATAATTTTAAGGTTGGTCCAATATTTGTCCCTCCCCCTATCCTCCGTGCTTCCTATCTACCCTCCCCCCCACTCATGTTCCCCCTACACCCTTCTTATAACCCACTAGTGTCTTAACACACTATATTTTGAAGTACAATAGGCTCTAGGTGCCGCCTCCACAGTTTAAACACTCCACCGCAAGCCGCCACTGCGGAACATTTTTCTATTTAAAAATTTTCATTTCTAGGTTTGGACTTATTTTTCTAACTTAGGCTACTAGCTTTAAGGACCTCTTGGTTGTAGCAAACTCTAGACCAAGTAGGGGGTTTGTACTGTTAATCTTTAACGCTATGCAATTTCCTAAAGTTTTATTTACATTTTATTGATCTTAAGATTATTTTAGAAACCTAGTTAATTAATTTAAAAATAAATAAATACGGTACACCATACAGACTTTATCACTCCTTAAACTAAAAATTGAGATAAGTATTTACTTAAAACCCGTAAAATATATTAAACGAAATAGTATACATTGTTGTAGAGAAAAAAAAAAAAGCAACACATACTACAAATACATTAAATAATGTACCTGCTTACAAAAACCTACTGAGGAAAAGGTAGTATCTCTCTCTCTCTCTCTGTTCATCAATGAGCATATAAATTAACTCCCCATTTCCTAGACTTCAACTTAAAAATATATTTTCCAACAGCTCAGAAATTTTTTGTTTTGTAAGACTATATTTCAAATAAAAGTCCTTTATTTTTAATGGTAATACAAATTTTCAAAGATAAGCTAATTTGCATCTCAAAGAGTTCAAATAAGTTCAAAATTGGATATATCCACTTATGTAAAGTGCCTTCTTAAGTCATTTTCCCTGATAAATGAGATCCACAATTTTATTATTGATTCTTTCCTAGATATGACTTTTAATCAAAAATCGTTGGAGCCGATTTCAAGAAACTCGATTTTTTAAAATCTTTTAACCTTTAAGTAAACTATCCTTAACTTTAGGGTCGGATATCTAAGTCCAAAAACTCCTCG
>CABFWB010003047.1:0-27326 GCA_902151455.1 Timema bartmani
ATGTATGTATGTATGTATGTATGTATGTATGTATGTATGTATGTATGTATGTATGTATGTATGTATGTATGTATATTGATATTTTGATCAGAGCTACTACTATTAATAAACCATGCTTGATATTTAATTGGTATTATAGAAATGTGTCAATGCTATTAATTGTTGCTATTCTTTCTTCCCATTGATAAGATAATTGTTATATACAAGTATTGATGTGCATGAAGATCCGAATTTTATTTTGACTTGTGTTTTTTAGTCCTCTCTTTATTCTATACATTCTAGTCAGCTATATCAAGTGTTTTTCTTGCTTTCTCTCTATAATATTATCAATCGAAGTACTTATATTTTAATCATGATTTTTCTTCTTTCCTGTTTAAATACTAATGCTTCGTGTTAAATGGTTTTCTCTTTTTTTCTTTTTCTCACATTCATGATAACAGGGGGTTGATTCTCATAGGTTTTCCCTCTATCTATATATAGTATCCTTTCTTGAATGAGGGGGTTGTATTTAAAGATAAAGCTACACATAATCCACCCGACTTGAAATTAAACCTCAAGCCAAATGTATTATATATTACATTACATTCAGTCAAGGAGATGTAGATGCTAAGGACGAGTTCGGAAAGGATGCGAATGAGCTTTTAACAGTGATTATTAGCTTTGGAAGAACAGTGAAAAGCATAAATACTGGTATCGTTATATCTTAATCACGGGAATATTTTATCGAGAGACATGCTGGTTATGTGTTTGGTAATTGTGTTATAACGCCTGCCAGCTAAAGGTTAGGCTACCTGGCGCAAAGTGAGATAAGGTATGTAAGTAAAGTGCACCACTCTGAAAAATCCTATTTATAGGTGTTGGAGGGTGGAGGAGGTAGGTAAATCTTTCTGTGGCAGCCTTAGAGCGACCACACCTTTAGTTCATACTGGGAATCTAACCTGAGAGCCTTAGCTCTGTGACGTTTTGGAAGAGAAGAGAAGAGGGTGAGCAAGGTTTGGTCGCAAACAGTCCTGAGGAGGTTTTGGCGGAATATGGAAGCCTGCAGCTGATCAAGTATGGACCCGTTATTTTCTATTATTTTTTACCAGTTACGTTGGCAGTTATTGATATAAACAGTACCAGGATAGTAATTGATGGCCGTGAGTATGGTAGCCATTGTTAATCCAGAGAAGAAGGAGTTGAACTTGTAATCCTCTATCGAGTTGGTGGACACGCTAACTTTGAATTGGATGGCAGGGAAAGGTTAATTGGTGTCCCTTACAGGCTAAGAGTATAGAGAGAGGAGAACTCGCTTGGAGATAGGAGACATAAACTTGTATACTAGACATTCGGTGAAGCGAGAGGAAATTGCTTGTTGTGTCACAACGCCTGCAAGCCACAAGGTTAGGTTACCTGGTGCAGTGTTAATCGGGTTAGTAGTGCACCAGCGTTTGTCTGGATATTGGAGAGGAAATGGGGTACGTAGGTGGTAGGTCACTCCTTTGGTGGAAGCCCATAGTGGTACCAGGTCAGTCCATGTATATTTAGCTTGTGTTAGGAATCGAATCTGGGACCCTTTAACTTGCTGTGTTTTTACCATGCTGGGAATTGAACCCTGGATCTCTGACTCAATACTGGCTTGGGGAAAAGGTGAGTGGAAGATAAGAGAGAAAAGTGGCAAGACGAGGAGAGAAGAAGCATGTGGAAGGGCAGGGTTGGAACTCAAGAGTTTCAGGGGCTGGTGTGGAAAGGGTAGGTAGGGCATTGGGTGGGTAGAAGGGATAGCTGAGGAACGAGTGAATCCAAAGGGCGAAGGAGAGTATGAGAGGGAAAGTTGGTCATCACAGTTGAGCTAAAAGCCGTCAGGGGTGCTAGTTGTTTTGAGGGGATGGCGTCTGGGATGAAGCGTCGTGGTGGGATTGGCGTCAATGCTCGCCATTTTGATCAGCCAGATAAAACTTTTCATATCTACTTAAAATAGATAATTATTGTTGTCTCACTTTATTGGGATGGTAAAAAAAAGCTTTTGATATATTGAGTTAAATTATTCACAGCTTAGATTAAATCTAGATTAGTATATAAAGCTGAACCCATGTTAAATTAAAATGCCCTAAGTTTGTTGTAAAGGGATAGACATAAATTTGACTTTCCCATATATACGTTGTAGACTTTATAAAAAATTTTAATAGAAAAAATTATATTGAGATGAGGATGAAAATGTGTTTTGATTGTTCCCTGATTCCGATAAAATGTTGGTATTCTTCCTGTACGTCGATGTGTAAACTTCGGTAAAGCCTAAGGGTTTGGAGAGATCTTTTTTTGTCAAATTTGGGATTAACACATATTTAAATATGTTTAGGTGTAGGGAGTATATGAAGTGTTAAAGTAAAAAAGTAAAAGTATATATCTGACGTAACATTTAACTTATCTAAAAACAGATCTAGCACATTTTATGATCATCTCTAATTAGTGGAGGGATTACTTACCAATATATTGCTATAACGCTGCTTTTCCACAAATAATAATAAACGATTGCTTCAGATTGCTTGTATTTTTTACAATTAAAAATGAAATTGATGATTTTCTATATTTTTGTTTGTATATATTTTTTGTATATAGTAAATATGTAAATGATATAGGCAGATAGGAATAAGGATGCATTAACCAAAACAACAAATTTGGAACGTTATATTAAAAGTTAGATCTAATAGCTTTCTGTGGACCTAATAAATTAGATAAGAAACAAGTACTATTACTATCCACATTATTGTTTCAAATAAAATCAATAATCATAAATTACGTATTTTTATAAAACAAATTCTTAAAGTATTTTGAAAACCAACATTGTTCTAGAACTTTCATTTGAAAAAAAGCTAGTAATTTCATATATATGAAATTGATATGATATTATATAATATAATAAATTAATAGTAGATATATAAAATGTATGCTATCTATGTATATAATGATTTTATACAGGCTTATTTTATTATATCTGTTTAAATGCATCTTCCAATATATTTGAAACTTGGTGAGGCAGACGAGGACATGGAAATGTGTAGATAAGAGATTTTTTATGGTGAGCCATGTTTTACATTCAGCATGTATACTAAAACGTAGTAAATTAAAATAGGTTAAATTAATAGTAAGTAGTACGTACATCCGCATTTGTATCGAGGGAGAGTGTGAAACCATTTAAAAATAAATCATTCTTGTACACCTAACAAGAATTTGAACACCAATTTTTTCATCTTAAGAAATCCATTATATTGCATCTAAACCATGAACCAACAATGTGGATTTATAAAGTTAGTAGTGTAACTTTAAAAGAATAATAGATTAAACAACCAACGTATTATATTTTTGTTGATTACGGTTTGAGCCGCATCTAAATATCATATTATTTAAATTGATTTCTGCCCATCCATTATAGACTATGCCTTAAAATATGAGTGAGTCACAGTGACCCTGGGCACGATACGACTACTGGATTGCTCACTGGTTATAGCATTGGTGTACTGAACTAAATTCCCCGATTCAATTCCTTTGTCCAGATGCAATTTTTCAACTTAAAAAATTTAATTAAATAGCTAAAAATTTAGACTTTTAAAATGAATGTATTACTTACTAATAATATTAAGTATTTATTTTAAATGCTAGATTGAAAAAGGTGTTTCATTTTAAAAAAGACGCACGGTAAATTAAAAATCCTAACGTACACTCAAAAATATTCTATGGCTTTGTGCTTTTAGAGTGGTTTTTAAAAAAGATTTAATAATATATATATAATTTTTTGAAAGTCCTAGCTCACGGTTACAATTACTCTCATTCTCTTGGGTGTATTTTAATACAAAAGAAGATTAAAACAAAGAATTTTTTCCTTGTTTCATGTTTTTGTAGAAAGCTAAAGTAGTCCACCAAATGTATTATGATTTATTTTCCTTGGTTGGTTGTCCATTGGAAAGCAAAGCTTGAAAATACCCTCGTTAATTCTTGTTGACCACAGGACCTTGGGATTGAGATTGGTTTAAAGGGCAGTTGGGAGGGTTTGGGGATTTGAGAGAACTTGCTGGCAAGGAGGACAACTCAACCCTTTTACCAATATAATCTGTTGTTATTCCACTTTTCAATCGAAACACCAAGACTAACCAGTTTTAATGATTGTTTTTGCAAGATAATTTTATAGAAATATATTTTATGTTCAGTGGATTCAGTCAAATTAAGTATAGGATGTATTGCACTCTCATTATTGTTTTATAGAAGCAAAATATTAATTTGATAAAATTTATATATATAAGAGTTGAGAACAGATTTTGATCAAATATATGTTATTATATTGCATACATCACATTTATTTAATCGTTTGTGGAAATAAATATGAATACAAAACATGGATGCCAATGATGACCAAACAAAGATATTAATCGCCCTTGAAACTTTTAAATTCGTCGTCCTCAAATTGCTGCATTAGGCCTACATGCCAGCATGGAAATAGTTTTAGAAGTGAATATAGAGAAGACTAAAGACATGAGCATACATAAAACCTAGATTGAAGATGATAAAATAGATATTACTGCGAACCTCATATATTATTTAATAAAATTTAGGTTAATAAGTTCATATTATATTCAGGAACAATTTTAAATAGCAATAGCGAAAATATATTGAATATTAGGAATATAAAACATCGCTATGACTAGGTCAGTATGTTGCGAACATCTCACCTGCTGTCAATAAATATAAAACATTACTATGACTCTGTCAGTATGTTGCGAACATCTCACCTGCTGTCAATAAATATAAAACATTGCTATGACTCAGTCAGTATGTTGCGAACATCTCACCTGCTGTCAAGAAATATAAAACATTACTATGACTCAATCAGTATGTTACGAACATCTCACCTGCTGTCAATAAATATAAAACATTACTATGACTCAGTCAGTATGCTACGAACATCTCACCTGCTGTCAATAAATATAAAACATTACTATGACTCAGTCAGTATGTTGCGAACATCTCACCTGCTGTCAAGAAATATAAATCATTGCTATGAACTCAGTCAGTATGTTGCGAACATCTCACCTGCTGTCAAGAAATATAAAACTCAGCATGTACAAAACAATAGCTACACGATTTCTTGCTCATTAAAGTTGGGAAACATGGTCTTTTCCCTTTTTTGACCAGAAGAAATATATGTTGATTGATAACAAAGTACTAACTAAAATATTTGCTCCAAAAATGACTGAATATAAGGGAGAGTGGAGGAGGCTACATAATGATGAGTTACAAGCCCTGTATTCATCACAAGACATTTTAAGGGTACTCAAATATATCAAATTGTGGTGGGCAGGAGATGCAGTGCAAATGGGGGATTCTAGAACCTTGTTCAGGGTACTGACTGGCAAACCCAATGGGAAGGGACCATTGGGAAGACCTAGACGCAGATCAGAGGATAACATCAGAATGGAGCTGAAAGAGATAGAGTGTAATGAAGTGTATAGAACTAGCTCAAGTAAGGGATAGGCTGTAATTATGTGGACTGGATATAACTAGCTCAAGATAGGGATATAATGTAATGAGGGGGACTGGATATATAACTAGCTCAAGATAGGGATAGGGTGTAATGAGGTGGACTGGATAGTACTATCTCAATATATGGATATGTGGCGTACTTTTGTAAATGTGGTGATGAAATTTCGAGTCCTAAAATAATAGCGTAAATGATTAAGTAGCTCCACTAATCAAAAGTAAAACACACATCTTTTATATAGCTCTAGTGTAAATTTTGTAACATATAAAATAGTATTTGGTTCATACTGTACGTTTGGATTTTGACTTGTTCCTTAGTTTTAATCTTATCTCTCAGATTTCACCATTTTCTCTCATAAAACTAATTTTCTATAATGTAAATAATATTTGAAAATTAAATTATTTTATCAAAGATATTTGATGGATCGTCATTATCATATATTGATTTTATCAAAGAAATTTAATAAGCAAATACGAGAGTTTAGTACTTTTTCCAAGCATTGTTTATTGTATAATTTATAATTCATAAAATTTCAACAGTAACTTATGGAATGCTATAGAAGAAGCCTGGTAGGGAGTACATATCTATGCTAACCATGTGTTTTTTTTTAGAAAGAGGAGAACAAAACAAAAGTTAAATTATACCTGAAAGACTATTTTCATCATCAATTGGAATTAATATGGATGTAAATAAAAACTTTGTTCTTGTAGACAAATTAATGTTAATTTTAACCTTTATTTCAACTTTAATTATTGATTTTAGATAATATTTAAGAAGTTATTTGCTAATGACTTTAAACTAATATTTCAATACAAAGGTTCTAATAATACATAGCATTAAAAGTAAAATAACTCTAGGATCAAATATTGATTATATCATGAAATATCTTTGAGAGACGTAGGTAGCATAAAAGTAAAATGTAGCTAACTCTTCCCTTTTTATAGGAACTTATGTATAGCAAGTCACATATTAGGTTGTAGCATTAATAGTCATTGCAGATGTAACACATCTTTTGACAATTAGAACTGGAAAATAAAACTTATCAAAAAAATAAAACAAGAGGGTGATGAATGATGATGTTCATTGCACCAGCTCTTTTATATTTTAAATATTATTTTCTCTACCAACAAAAGAAGTACATTTAAGTACAGTACTTGGTTAAAACCAGTACCTATTCGTGAATTACCACCCGTTCTGTAGGACAACAGGAAATTACCACAAAACAACTTACTGGTCTGAAAAAAAACTTGTACATCTGGTACGTATGATTTTATTTGGAAGATCAGGTTATAAAATGCAACATATTTCTTTGCAGCCAAAATTGATAACATCTAACTATATTATTTGTGTTATTTTATAGGAAGTGATAATATATATCAAAAGTGATACCTCCTGATAACATGACTTGATGTATTAATATATTAAAATTGCTTTAATAACTTTAGTAACCAGCAAATAATGTTCTTCCTACCAAAATCATACTAAAGTTAAGCCTATAGATGATTATTTACAAACGTTACTAAAACTACTTTCACGGATTCATAGGTCAAGTCATTTGATATATCTGACCCTTCTAACATATTATATTATCCAAATCTATCAAATTACTATTATAGCAACATATTATTAATGTTGATTCCCTCAAAATATCTGTGTATATTAGTAAAATGAAGAGCTTTGTGTTTTTCTGTCATGACCATTGCACGATAGCTACCATTTGCAAAGGTCTGAAATCTATAATTTATTAGCCCCTATTTAAGAAAATGTGCGTCTAGAAGCTGGAATTTTTAAATTTTGATTTCATTTTATTAAATTACTTAAAAACTTCGATGAAATTTTTTTTTTCTTTGAAGCACGGGGTAATCCATGGCTGTCTTTAGCTACAGGCCATATTGTTAAATGTGGCAACTCCGCTTGTAGTGACGTCATGGAGCCTGGCAATCTGATGGTTATTAGGGAGAATTGTGTGAATATTTACAGTTTTTTTCATTTAAAAACTTATGAGTCCATTTGAACGATACTTACAACTAATCTAAACATGTTTTATATATATCACTAAACAAAAATACTTCAAAGATTGAAAAATAACACAAATATACATTTAAATAATTATTTTTAAATACATTTTCCAGCTAAGAATTATGTACCGTTCACAAAAATGACTAAGATATTATAATGAAACTTGCAAAGGTCACTGTCTCGAGGTCTAGAAAGAGCAATCATTACGTTACACTAATCCAAAGGTCACAGGTTCAATCCCCATATCCAGGTGTAGCTCTTTAGCAAATATTTTAATAAAATTAAGTCTATTATTCATGTAATTTCTTTGAACACTTACCAGCTTTGAAATATATAATTTTGAAACATTAGGTACTTTTATAAACAATAAACAACTTTTATGTACAATAATTTTCACTATAAAGTTTATCATTCCTAGCTTGATGTAGTTGATAAAAAGTATATTTCCAAGCGTTGACGAAACCAAAGAAAATATTTCACACAAGGAATTACTGCAGAGACAGTTGAAAATTCTTTAATTCTGGATCCTTACAAATGTATTTATAGGCCAAATAAAGAAAAAGTTTGTTATCACCGCGTCTTACTACCCGTTTGGACTAGTGCTTATATAGGGCCTAATAGTGATTTTAAGAATAAGGTATATTTTTAGGAAGTGCACCCCCATTTGTGTGAAGGGAGAGTGGAAAACAATTTTGGAAAAATACAATCAGTACACACGACCGAGATTCGAACCTCGATTTCCCCGTCATCTGCACTCTAGTATACTGCGAGAGTAGTGCCTTAGACCATGTGGCCAATGAAGTGGATACACTGGAAAAGCTTATTCTAATTTTTGTGCTGAAGAAACTTACTATCGAAATTTCTTTTATTAAAATCTTTACTATCGTAATGTCCAATAACTCCAATCCTCAAAACTATTTTTGATGGACTAGGTTAGTCCTCCTCTGGTAGGCTCAATGAAATAGCTAGCATCTGTATCATGCCTGACTAATCAAGGCAACATCTGCATTCCAAACGAACAGATAATTTGTTAGTTGCATATCCCTAATCATGTACACAAAATGTTAATCTATTGTATGTTTTACTATATTATGACTCAAAACATAATGCATTAGAAACATGAACCAAGAAAAATGTTCAAATCAAGTAAATTACACGAGAAACAAACATCCCAAACAGTAAAACAAACTGAACTAATCAGCAATACTGTACGTGGCTGTGTTGTTTACCGGCCTCAATGCAATGTTGCCAAACCTCAGTATTCCGGCCTGTAACTAAAGACGGCCATGGATAATCACGTAATCCTCGGGTGAAGCCGGATACTTCTGCTAGTAGGCTATTTAATAAAAGTCCTTTCATAATTCACTTAGAGCTGGCTAGAATATGTAAAATATACAACGATATACAGGAAAACACACTTGTGGTCACGTTGTCTGAGGCAACAAGTTCGTGAGATACTGGGTGGAATGCCTGTAGGTCTAGGTTATTATATAAAATAGGCACTAGAACGGCTTTTCAGAATGTGATTAAATCACTCTGTATTCCCTATTACACCTTCTGGTTAATACAGGTAAACATTTCCTTTCTAACAGACCTTTTCATACTCTCCACATTAATAGAGCCATTAAAAACATTAAGCCTATTATTTTAACTTGTTAACTGAAAGTCATATTCCAAACATATTTTAAAGTACACAACTTTACAAAATACAAATAAATGCTTATGTGCACCAAACAGACATTCTCGCTCCATTACCTAAAAATAGAGATTTTTATTTAAATCTCGTGAGATATGTGAAACGGAACAATAATCATGTTTGCAGAAACCACAAAAGAGCATACATTAAATAATATACACAGTCACAGAAACATACTATGAAAATATTAATATCTCTGTTCCCCACGAAGAGTTTCCCGGACCTCAATCTATCTCAGATGCTATTGGTTTTATTCAAATAAAGGTGTGGTAGTTTTATTAGTATTATAACTTTTCATCGATAAGTTATTTTGTAACTCAAATAGTCGTAGAGATATGATCAAAACTGGAGATAGATATCCACTGGTGTAAATCCTTTTTGGAGGAAAATGATGGGTCATTATGTTTGTAATGCTAAACAGTGTCTGGACACGAAATTTTGTCAAAATCTTTGAAGCGTATTTTGAGAAAAAATATTTTTTCTCTTTTGGCGCTGAAGCAAGCTACCTTTAATATAAGGGCTGAACATCAAATTTTTAAAAAAAAACTGGAAGAACTTTATAAAAACCCTAATTACCAGGTTTTAGAACAAAATAATACTAAATTATGCTTTTAAAATTGAATTATTAAGTACAACACATGGGTTATCGATATATATGGCAAAAAGTGTGGATAATAATATATAGATTAGCTAGTAGAAATCGAAACTGCATTAGCTTAGAGAAAGAATGGGGGAAAAAACCTTCAAACACAACATTGAAGAAAATATTAGGTATTTATATCATTCAAATGGTGTTAGCACTGATCTCTCAAGGAAATGAAAAAGTCCACCCTTAACCACTTAAATTGCTTGGAAGATTGGCTAAAAAAAAACAATAAATCCCTTCAAAATGTTCCATTTTCATTCTGTCTAGAAAATGTTTCAAATTATTTTATGGTTTGGGGCTCTGCTTTAGAAGGCTACAACAGTTTTTTAATTTCATATTAATTAGATTACTGTAAGTAGCGAGAGAGTAACTATTTTTAAATCAGAGGTTAATTTTCCCTGTATTGTTTATATTGTGTATATTTAGGTGTCCGAAACACGTGTATCATTACTGAATGTGTCGTTCGTTCACGTTATATTCCGTTATACTTTCATGAGTGGTCACACAGTCTAAGCCGTTACGCTCCAGATATGCTGGAATACCGCTGAAAGGTAGGCTGTGTTTCAAATCCTGGCAAGATGTAATGGGTGTTGTTTATACAAGATAGTTCACCACTATCCCACCACTCGAATGAGAGTGCATTTACCTTAAATTTTAGGTTACCTTACCTTACTCCATAAGTATAATTAAAATAGATATTAAGGAAAAGAACACGTTCTTAGTTTTCATAAAGTTAGTTTTAGATTCACCTGTTTTTGGTTTTATGCTTTAAAAACCTCTTAGTAAACAAATAAATACAAGTAAATTAATTACCTGCTTCGGCGGCCCCACGGTTTAAGACGCTACTCTCACATTAGACTAGACTATCGATGATGGGAGGATCAAAGTTCGAATCCTTGTCCGGTCTACTAAGGGTGGCTTTTATAAAATGGTTTTCCACTCTCCCTATACGCAAATTCGGCTACATTTTCTCTTAATACAACCTTCCTAATTCCAAAAACTACTAGCGTAATTAGTTCATAAGTGTATAACCCGAACGAATAGTAAGACGTGGTGCTGAAAAATTAATTCAGTAGTGCTACGTATAAAAATTTTTTAAAATTTGTATCATACAAATACTCTTTTTATGCCAACCAGTCCACCGAATGATGAATTTTGCAGCAACTCATATTCAGGCCCGGATTAACGTTTTTGAGGGCGCTTTGCCAAGTATTTTACTATTTTACATCATAAATTATTGTCAAAAGAAAATCAATGTTTATTTTTCTGTCAAAAGTCAACTGTACCGTTTGCAGATATGTAGTATTTCCAGTTTGTCAAAAGCAAAGGTTGCATTAATTTAAAAGCATGAAATGTCGGACTCCACGTAATACCAGGCTACTAGCGCCCCTAGCGGCGCATATCGGGTACAATAAACCAACATAGAAGGATTTGATTAGGGAATTTAGAGTTTACTTTGGGATACATTTTATGAAAAAACATAAAAATATTGTAATGTTGAAATATAATAATATCACAAATTAAATAATGACAAGTCAAAGTGATTTATTTGCGAGGCTTGTGTGGGCCCCTAATCTCGGGGACCCCTCTGCATGGCACATTTGGCACATGCCTTAATCTGGGCCTGCTCACATTATGTGTTTTGTTTGATTGGTTGGAATTTGGATCCATGAATTCAGTACCTAAATAATAATGAAAGAACCGATAATATTCGTTTTTTTTATGACAGCACATCACTACTCAAAATGGAATATCATAGGAGACACTTTGTGCTTATGTGCCTTTAAGATACCGTCTCAATCCACAGGTAACAATTGAATCAGGTAGCACAGCTCAAATCCCACTGGGAGAGGGGGGATTTTTATGTTCTACTTAAAAATCCCAGTGAAATTGAGACTAGTGAAATCTTTGAAAAATATATTTAGAACAACAACAAACTTACAAAATAACTAATATAAATCTCGCATCGATCGTCGAATGGTTCAAGGCAGCATTTTTCTTTCAACTTGTATGCCTAGTGCACAGACAAGTAAGAAACAGACTCTCAACCTTACGAGGGTTTTGCTGCGCTCCTTTTGCCAGCTTAAGTCATTCAACACTGGGCCTCAACAGTATCACTGCTGGGTGAGGATAGGACTAACCACAGCGATCCTAGTGTTGAAGAATTCAAGCTGCCAAAAGGAGTGCAACCATTTAAACCTGGAGGTTGAGTGTCTGGATATATTATTTGTCCGTGTACATGGCAAATTGGTGTGCCACGAAAGGTTGCCAGGTGTGCCACGATAACTTGAGGAAAAGATCAAGAGAAGCCAAAAAAAATATTAAGGAACCAAAATAAATCTTTTTAAATCCATGTTCAACTTCATTTTAAATATCACAACCCTTAGAGTTTTATCAATTGAACTTTTAATCGCAATCTAAATACTCGCTATTTTAACGACAAACTCTCTCCCTAAAAAACTGATGGCATGCCTATTTTAGCAAATTGTTGAGTGTGCCATGAGTTGAAAAAGGTTGAAAATCTCTAGTTTAAGGCGTCACTGTCTCAATAGACAGGACTGATGGTGACGGGGAGATTGGGGTTCGAATCCCAGTTGAGCGTACTGAGGGTGGTTCTTACTTTAGGGCTCTCCTTACCCTAACACACTAGCATAATATACACACCCTCGTAGCTAGAACTGGCTATGAGACTCTGTTACAAATAAAGAGGGGTGTGGTTGGGAATAATCTACCATGTGTACAAGGCATTAGAAATTGTCGTAGCCCTAGAATAAAGCCATCTAAACTTTGGGCACAGTTCCAGGTTTTGTTGCATCACACCACATTCCTTTCCGTCTCGAGAGGTTGTCATCCAAATACGTCCAAAGTGTAAAAGTTTTCCCTTGTTCTTGTCTTTTAGAGGGAAACTTGAGAGGACAACCGAGAACGAGAGAGAGAAAGAGAGAAAAAAAAAGCCAAGAACTATCGCCATTCGATATGGTCTTTGCTGGCAAAGTAGAAAAGTAAACAACGTTTCGCGAGAAGGGACAAGAAAATCGAAGCGAGATTTGGTTCAAACAACGGAAAATCCCTGTCTGGAGCTGAGAGCTATGAGGTGCTAATCCACGTCTGTCATCTGTTATAGTGTACACAGATAGTGGGTTTGAGTCTAGGTAGGAAACTTTGGTTGGTTTTATTTTTTATGATACAAGCTACTTATTGATTGAATAAAATTCTGTAGTTATAAATTTATAATCAACATAAAAATATGACTGTTTTACTTTCGTGCATCACGTCTTAATATGTGTTAGGTCTATCAACATATTAACATTAATAAAGTTGGGATGGGGAATGTATAGTTAATATGGAACGTATCCGCATTTGCGTGGAAGAAGAGAGGCATATTATTCTAGAAAAACCTACATCACTACACAAGTAAGAAGTTTGAACCCCGATATCCTCATCACTTATAAACAAAACCAGATGAAAAGGGCGTCTCTGTCCTCATGTTCCCTTGTGCTTGTGTTATTTTACTACTAAGTGAAGGTCGACATATCTAAATTAGCAGGGATATCTCTTTGGTCTTTGCTGTTCCTAGTTCGGTATTCTTGGACCAATGAGCTAAATATTTGTAAACAAAGAGAAAATAAATGGTATGGTGCAACGGTTCCAGTGGTCTCTTCCCACAGGGTTTCCCGGTCAGTATCCTGAACTGAACATGATTATATAATTTCTCATTAACGCTGCATGTCCTGCCCACCGTAATTTGCTATATTTAACTTCCTTGAAAATTTATGGTGAAGCGTACAAGGTATGTAACTCATCGTTATTTAGCCTCCTACACTCCCTAGTAAACTCACCACTATTTGGATCAAATATCTTCCTAGGCACCTTGTTTTCGAGCATCCTAAACCTAATTTCATCATGTAAGGTAAGAGACCACGTTTCACACCCATAGAGAACATCTGGTAGCATTATTGTTCTGTAAATTCTGAGTTGTACATTCCTTGAAACCAGGCGAGATGTTAACAACTTGCTGACCGAATGATAGTACGAATTTTCCGTATTGTATTATTTTCCTAGTTCCTGATTTAATATCATTATTTCTTGTTAAAAAAGTTGTTAAATAAATAAACTCATTAACTTTGTCAAATGATGTGTAGTTCTTAGTAATCTCTAAATTATCATCCCCGACCTATGCTCTCTGTGTGTTCATAACTTGAGTATTTTCAGCGCTTACTTCTAAACCTATTTCCTTACTAGCCTATGGTAAAATTGCTCCACTTCTTTCAACAGCTTCCGTACCATTGCCCAACAAAGCTAAATCATCTGCATATCGTAATAGCTGCAATGTACCGTCTAATATCAACCCTTCCCTACTCTCTTGTATTACCCTAATAGCAAGATCTAAGACTAGATTAAAAGTAATGGGGAAAGTATATATCCTTGTTTCAAATCATTTATTATTTCGAAAGTATCTGATGAGTGACATCCAGCCCGTATCTTGCCAAGCTTATTAGTCAAACATACATCAATTAGCTTGACAGGTTTAAAATCAATATTTTTTATAAATCATAAAAATAAATGTTGGAAGTAACGATGCTACGTCATAGAGATCATTTTATTTGCAACACATTTTTACTGTCTCTCGACCCCTTGGAGAGAGAAGTAGTGTGATCACCAAAAAAATTGAACTTGACAGTTTGATAAATGTTGACGTCTCATGACCCCCCTTTAAAGCGTAAAAGGGTTTTCGCGTTTCCGTCTGCCTGTGTGTCTTGGCCTGAAGCTGTAACCATTTTACAGATCTGGCTAAAACTGCGTAAATAGGAATGTCATAAGCTTCACAAGAGGAATTTTTGGAATTAGATATCCAACCCCAAAATTAAGTGTAGTTAACAAAAGGGAAAAAGGAGAAAAATCGATTATCTCGAAATCCACTTTAACATTAACATAACAAATAAAATGGCAGTTCTTATTTTCCCATGGGACTGAATTTGATGCTAATTTTCATAGGCGTGAATATTCTATTTTGATTATATCCACGCAACTATTTGAGATGTGAAATAACTTATCATTGTAAGGTTGTATTACTATTAAAAATAAATATAATTTTTTGAAATATATTTTTATAAAACAGCATTTCTGCGCTGCAAATATTCATTTTATAATGGAATGTGTAATCTACTGTTGTGATCTTTAATGGACAGAGCGGTTCGTATTATTTTTCCAATGTTTCTGTAACGGTGTATATTATCTCACTTATATTCTTTATTAGGAGTGTTTCTACACAATGTATATTATTTCAATTTACAAATCTTATGAGTTTTTAGTAAAGATAAAAGATAGAGAAAATCTGTGTGGTTCACCGCTACATTTATTTTATTACCTGTCTATATTTATTCTTATTAATCCCAGTTATTAGAGCAGTCATTTTTAAAAACTGTAAATATTATTAGTAAACGTTTCCTTAAGGACAAATAGGCAACTCGCGGAAAGAACCCGGCGTTGCTCAAATTCTATTTGTCTTTTTATTCATGGTTTAAATTTATCTTTGATGATAAAATCAGAAATAAAATAAATAACTTACAGCTAGTAAACGTACCGAGGGGTGGGTGGGGGGGTGGAGAATGCCTGTCAAATTGCGTTATTGTCTAGATTAGTGGTATTCAACCTGGGGTAAGTGTATTCATGGGGGTACGTGAACACATATTAAGGGATACCTACGTAAATTATAATATGTATAAACACATATGTATTTGTCGTTTCCAACTTATTATTCAATATATTATTTCAGATATTGTTTATTTTTTATGTAGATTATGATGATATTTAAAGCTTTCACTTTGCAGCAACAACTTTGGGGGTACAAATTGAAGATAAATTTTATCTGGGAGCACGCGAACATTAGGGAAGAATACCACTGGTAAAGAGATCAAAGGGTTTGTATAAAGGGCCAGATTGTTACGTTCATTTTTTTTTCACTGCTAAACCGTAATTATCGTTGATCTTTATTTATAAAGTATCATAATTTCTTGCAATGCTTCTAAGGGCTAATCAACTAAACTGGAATAATATATTAATAACTCAATTGATTAATAATATTATTACAAATTACATTGATTACACTTATGGCAAACTGGGTCACCGGTTTATTGGAAAAACTGATTCCTCCATCGACACTTAAAAACAGGGTGTATCTGTCCCAATCCAAACATGATAAAGATGTTCCAAAAGAACATTCCCAATGCTTGCTACCCCCACTTAATAATTCTACACCAATCAAAGCCTTTTATTGGCCCCTGATGTAATCTGTCAGCTTGGAGTGACCTTCCCTTTGTGATGGCGGGGGGAGGGTGGGGGTAGCTGTTATTCACCGCCGGCACTGAGAAAAATACTCCCTATCTTTTTAAAAAAAGCCATCAACAAAGTTGTGCCGCTAATGTACCCCCTTACCCTTCTTGTGAGCCACACCCACATTCCTCTCCAGTAGTCACCTTACATATTATTTACCCTCTAAATATTTATTATAAAATATATACATTACAATTAATTTAACCTATCAAGCTTCAGTTCTAGGTCTAGATTCACTAGAGGGTGCAAATAGATGCGCTTAGATTCATAATTACTAGAAATAACCCAAACATGCTCAGTTTAAGAGAAAACTTGCACAGTTTATTTGCATCAAGAGAATGTATAAATTTTAAATCAGGTCAATTCATTAAGTTAGATGGAGGAATAACAATAGATGCCGTCAATCAATTGTTGCAGAATGAGCTATAATGAATCATCATTTTCCATTTGGGATAAAAGTTTTACTCTTATGGGATGAGATCACGTAGTGTTTACCAATTATTTCGTGTGTCCATACAAAGTCAATCTTCCAGAAAAGTAGCCTAATAGAGTAATCCGAGATACAGAAGGAGTTTTAAATAACAAGTTAAACATTTATGTACGGGAAATTGAGGCCTATTTCAGTTAATGGCTAATGCAAGGGAGTGATGGAAAACTGAAAAAATACAGCTTGAATGAAAATACCATGGAATGGCTGGAGGAAATATTGACACGCGGCTTGGTAGTTTACGAAACATTTGGAAATAGGTTGAGCCCAAATGGTATTTCCCATGACCATTCTGTTCACGAGATGATGAAATCACACAGATTAATAAATGAGTAGGTTTTTAGTATTTTAGAGGGAGAAGTTAATTGTTCCATTAGTGTGAGCTCAGTCGACTGTAAAGATGAGTGGTGAAAAGGAGATTATCCAGTAACGTAGGTGTTTTTAAACAGTTTGACACCCTTAGGAATACCACAACACAAGTTGAACTTAAAAAAATAGACTGTCTAAAAATGCTCCTTGGGTAATTTAATACTAAGCAGTGCCAGTGTAACGGAACGGCCTAGTAGTGACAAAATTGGAAACAAATCCTTAATACATGCAACAATTTTAACAGTTTCATCTCAAGGGAATGTATATTTCTTACCGACAGTCGATTTGGCATCTGTAGACACTGGCATACCCTTTCTTGAGAAGTAGAAAGTTCTTAGTTAAACTGGTGTTCTTAATTACTATTAATTAATTACATTAAAAACCTTGCGCATCGTTGATATCTATACACCCATGTCCATTTTCAGTTATTGCCAATAATTGTGCGTGGCCTTTTAGTAAAAAAAATTGTATAATTCATTTAATAGAAATAGAATTAATTTAGTTCACTCTCGTTTTAATTATGCAACCTTAAGATAGAAATATACTTATTACATGTGCTTATCAATTAGGGGTTTGGTTTAGTTAGGTTGGTCAATATTATAATCAGCCTCTCAATAATAATGCAAGATGTAAAATAAGAATATAAGACTCAATCGAACAAATTCAACTGGTGGAGCTAGCTAGACAAATTTTCACTTCCCATAAAGTGTAAAGAGTTATTACTAAATCAAATGAATGTATTTTTAATAAACAATATAAAATATAATTGAAATATTTGTCTATATTTAAATTTTAAATTATATATTAATTGTATTTTAATATTGATCTATATTTTACTTGACTATATCCTTAAAAATCTTAACCGGTAGTTCACATTTTCTTAAACATTTTTTTGATTTTATATTTTGAATTAACTATCACAATTCACTTTTATTTGTGTGATAAAAGTTCCTTCAATCTAATTATAACTTAGAAAACTTCTTATGACTACACGATACGGTAGATAATATACAATAATAACAAATCTAACTGTTATTAACATTTTTGTGGTCACGTGTTGTAAAGGATCAAACTCTAAAATGACGAGAATTTTGAGTTATAAACCTTCTCCTATTTGATCAAGAGGTGGGATGCAGATTATACCTATGGTTTTGCCTTTATCTTTCCATGTCAATGTTGGTGAACTTTCTTTCAAAGTTCCCTTTCTAAATTTGTTAAATTAGTATGCTAAAAACCTTGGTGATAAGCATACTTAAAAATAAATGGTACGGCATACCACACAGACTTTCTCTCTCTTTCTATAAACTCGTAAGATTTCTGAACGGAATAATGTACATTGTATCATCACCACTCCACATAAGAACACGCATAAAATAATATACAATGATATATAATCAATGAGAAAAGAGGCGCATCTTTGTCCACCTAAGAGCATTTCAAACAGTTTAATGTCTTCCACAAGGGTCAACACTTCGTATTAAAATTTCGATTTCTGGTTAAAATTTTAACATTTTATAAGGTGTTGCAGATCTTCAAGTCATCGCATTGATATTTAATTATTCATTTATACATTTTGACCAATAAAAAATGTAAATATTGACTATTGAGTCTAAAATGGAGATAGATCATTGCTATGCAAACATTTCTCCTAAGAGATTTAAGGAAAAATAACATACTTTTTTAGATACTTATATTTAATTACTCTATGGCATTGGAGAATTATTGCGTTAAGACTTAAGTAGTATATGTTTACAACTAAAGCTCACAAAATTGTATTAATATATTTGCAAATATCTCAGAAACTGCTGCTTTTATAAAAATATATGTCAAATAAAAGTTTTTTATTTCTAATAGTCCTACAATTTTGCAATGATAAGTTGTTTAGTTTCTCCAATAGTTGTGGAGATACGGAAATTAACGCTTCTGTAAAGTACCCTAAAAATCATTTTCATAGGAAAATGAAAATAGCCAGTTTATTTATAATCTTAATCAACGCCTAGATACGAATTTTAATCAAAATCGTTTGAGCAGATTTTGAGAAAACCAAATTTTTCTCTTTTCGCCCTTCAGTAAACTACCCTTAATTTTAAGTTTTTATAGACACACAGACAGACGGCATTGCAAAGACTATTTTTTAGGGTTCGGGGGGTCATGAGACGTCGACATCCATCAACATTTCAGGTTAGTTTTTTTTTACGGTCGCAATACTTAAACTTTAATGTCCAAAAAGTTAAAAAAATTCATATAATTGCGTATAGATTGAAAGTTATTGATTTTATAAAAATATGTTTCGGATAAAATATCTGTATTATAAATATATATACATATTTGTAATGCTAAGTAATTTCATATCTCAAATAGTTTCGGAGCTATTATAAAAAATGTTAATTGACGCATCAGACCGGAGCCCTTAAAGCCATTTTGCCGAAATATTGAGGGTAGCCATTTTGTTTGGAATATTTATTAATGTTTATAAATGAAATTTAATCAAAATCGTTAGAGCCGATTTTGAGAAAATCGACTTTTTCTCTTTTTGCCCTTCAGTAAACTACCCTTAATTTTAAGTTTTAATAGACACACAGACAGACGGCATTGCAAAGACTATTTTTTAGGGTTCGGGGGGTCATGAGACGTCGACATCCATCAACATTTCAGGTTAGTTTTTTTTACGATCGCAATACTTAAGCTTTAATGTCCAAAAAGTTAAAAATATATATATAATTGCGTATAGATTGAAAATTATTGATTTTATAAAAATATGTTTCGAATAAAATATTTGTATTATAAATATATATACATATTTGTAATGCTAAGTAATTTCATATCTCAAATAGTTTCGGAGCTATTATAAAAAATGTTAATTTACGCATCAGACCGGAGCCCTTAAAGCCATTTTGCCGAAATATTGAGAGTAGCCATTTTGTTTGGAATATTTATTAATGTTCATAAATGAAATTTAATCAAAATCGTTAGAGCCGATTTTGAGAAAATCGACTTTTTCTCTTTTTGCCCTTCAGTAAACTACCCTTAATTTTAAGTTTTAATAGACACACAGACAGACGGCATTGCAAAGACTATTTTTTAGGGTTCGGGGGGTCATGAGACGTCGAAATCCATCAACATTTCAGGTTAGTTTTTTTTACGATCGCAATACTTAAGCTTTAATGTCCAAAAAGCTAAAAATATATATATAATTGCGTATAGATTGAAAATTATTGATTTTATAAAAATATGTTTCGAATAAAATATTTGTATTATAAATATATATACATATTTGTAATGCTAAGTAATTTCATATCTCAAATAGTTTCGGAGCTATTATAAAAAATGTTAATTTACGCATCAGACCGGAGCCCTTAAAGCCATTTTGCCGAAATATTGAGAGTAGCCATTTTGTTTGGAATATTTATTAATGTTCATAAATGAAATTTAATCAAAATCGTTAGAGCCGATTTTGAGAAAATCGACTTTTTCTCTTTTTTCCCTTCAGTAAACTACCCTTAATTTTAGGGGTAGATATCCAATTCCAAAAACCCCTCGGGGCAACCCTATGAAAACCCTAGATATCAAGTTTCAGCTCAATCGGTAAAATAGTTTAGGCTCTAGTTGGAGGTACAGACAGACAGACAGACAGACAGACAGACAGACAGACATTCAAAAACCACTTTTTCGGATTCAGGAAGTCATGAAACGTCAAAATTCATCAAAATCTCGAGTTCGATTTTTTTGACGATCACCATACTTTCTCTACCTGTAAGATAGAGAGAAAGTAAAAACTGCTAAATTCAATTTGGCATCCAAATATAAACATAGAACTTTCACGTTTAAAATCAGTCTACGTATTTTCTCCTTTTAACCAAGATAGAAATAGATGTTTTACTCTAAAAAGCATGCTGAGCTCCTTGTTATTTTAGTTTCTAACCCTTTAAAATCCTCTGTCAAACCTGGCTTAGTCTTCGTGATTCAGGCTAGTGACGTAATCGCCAGGGGAAAAAAAAAATAGTATTAAGGCTTTCCATTGGGGGATCAACATGTTTCGCAGCAGATAACGGTCTATCTGTCTTAACACCCCTTCGAATTTCTAAACTAATATTATGTTGCATCGGGAATTTTTAGAGAAGACCATTTATTTCTCAACATAACTAATTATAATATTGGATTTTTATTTAAAAAGTATTTGTTTATTATTTAAAATTGTTATTTCCTTTAAAAGACGTCCACACAGATGTAAAGTTAAATTTATGTTTATTTTTAAATTATAAAATTAGGGTTTGATTATTTTTTTTTACTTAACGACTTAGTATAGATGAAAGTGTAAATATTTCAATACGATCAACTAGATACTTTTGAACGATTACATATTTACTACTACATATAGAAATTAAATTTTTAAATAGCAATATTTCTTATTTATTTATTTCTTACTGTTTGCAGATTTAAATTCATTTTAAATGTTTTGTAGAATAGTTCTGAAACTTTAGATGTTTGATATTTATATTTAGTTGGTCGAGTTTTTAAATATTTTTTTGGTAGTTTTCACCGCTTTTATACGACAATTCACGTTAGACTTTTTATACGAGAATTCCATGTCCTACTTTTCTGAGGGATTACGAAACAAGAGGAGTTTTTAGATAACTAACATTTTATCTAGTCCTTTAACCCAAACAAAAAAATCTCACCACTATCGCCAAATAAGAGTATATGTTTCACATAGCCAAGGTTCTGAGGGTATTTTTTTCCTTAATGGCTCCTTACTGTCACTTTACACAAATTAGAGTACATTTCTTCTTAGATTCTACTTTAATAAGCCCCAACCCAATAAAGTGTGAAAAGACCGTCAAGGTAGTACGAGGCAGTGCAAATATATACACATTTTAAATAAGTTGCGTGTTTCGCTTTCTAATATCGGTGAGGGCTATTTGCAGATCAAAAAATATAATTTAGAGGATGTGTATCCACATTCGCACAAATTCAGGTACAATTCCTTTAATTAACTTTGTATCTGACTTCAAGATTTTTCTGTACATATTTAATACTAAATTATCCGCTTCAGGTGCTGCATAGTCTAAGGCGTCACTTTCACAATAAACTAGACTGTCGATGACAGGGAGATCGTGGTTCGAACCCATGTTGGGTGTTTTGAGGCTGTTTTTCCCTAAATGGTTTTTCCACTCTCCCGCCATGTAAGTGGAAGTATTCTTATTCTAAATTCAACCATTTTTCATCCCTAACTCATTGGCGTAACCATATGTATTATTAGAACAGGTAGTAATATGCGCAGCTGAAAAAACTATGTAATTTAACTATGTAATCTGTATATTTTTATTAAGAGCTGGTTTAATGTGTTCATAGGCTATATTTTTATTACTATGTATTTGCGCAAACCTAATGACATGATTCCTATATAGTTCAGTGGTTAAGGAATTAGTATACTAAGTCAAAATCCCCGGGTTCAATTCCTGTGTCCAGGTGTCATTTTTCAATTTAAAGAATATGGTATTTAAATATAGTTTTAATCGTAACTAACAATCAAGGCTGTATATGGAAAAGGGGCATATAGCGTTATATGCCCTTTTTCCTGAGATTATTTTATTTGAACCTCCATGTTTTAAAGAATATGCTCTTAAAGTTTTATAGAGCAATATCATAAAATGAAGTTGGTACATCTGTTTTTATTTTAATAATATTAATAATAATAATAATAATAATAATAATAATAATAATGTTATATGATATTTTAATTTTTGTTTTTACGTTGATTTCATCTTACTGCCCATCCCGGTCCATCCCCTTATTTAAACTCTTTGGATATTAAAAGGAAGATAAAGTTAGAATTTTGATTGAATTAACCAGTATTTTTGTGAAATGAGAGTGAATAACCAATTAATAAAAAAATCACTTCAATAGACCCAAATGGAGTTATAACCTAGACCTCTAAGTCATCAACGAGCCAGATCAGACCAGGTTAATTCCTTAGTCCCCGTACCCTCCTATGCAGGTACGGTATATTTCACGGTTATTCTTCCTAGTATTTAATAATATTTATAAATATAATACTTTAATAAATCAAAGTAATAATTGTGCTATTTAGTATTACAAAAATACAATATTGTTAACTTTTGAAGTTTTTTTTAACTAAGAGCAAAATGTAAAAAAAAAGAATAAAATGAAAACGGTGGCAGAAAAATTAATTCAAATTTTTTGTTCCCTTTATTTGCTCTTATAATTTAAAACTTCAAGAACACAACGTAAAGTTAGATATCCCCCTAGCGCGTGGTTTTAAATTATTAATGAACATCTTTTTATATCAAGGCCAATGTATTAAAAGATCAAAAATTAGGTAGATGAATAATTTACAATTTTTATTAGAAAAAACTTCAAATACTTCTTACTCAAATATATTCTTTAAATTAGTTTTATTGAACATATATAATCTACAGTTATTGTATGTGATGTGTTTTGTAAAATGATGTAACATTTATGGTATTATCATTGTATGTGTAGTATTTTATTTAACATTTTAAATAATTGATTTTTAAATTTAATTCTATTTGATAATACATTAAGCACAGGAGATTTAAAGGTTTTTTAATAAAACTCGGATATAATATTTTGTTAGCCTACAGCTTTATATTTACAGTACAAATACAGGCGTGTCCCGATAGTTCCAGACCGTTGTCGTAAATCTAATTTCGTCGTAAGATGAATCATAAATTTATAAATAATGTCAAATACAATTTTAAATATAATTTAATGCTAGAAACTATATTTTGTTGAAATAATAAATAACATTCACACAAAACAAATTAGCCACTTAAACCTCAAGCCAAAATTAGAGGAAGTGTACTCACATTTGCACGGAGGGAGGATGGAAAGTCAATTACTTTTATCTTGAAACAATGAAAATTACTCTAAGGGGTAAGGACAATGAAGGAATCCTGAATATGTGTGAAGAGAGAGAGACTGGGAAACACCTTACCGGAATTAGAAATCTGATCTCCCGGTAAAATACCATGACGTGGAGCTAATATCGGGTTTCGAACCCCTGTCGTGTGTACCTACCATCATAAACATACTAGTTGTTATGCATTGCGGGACTGACGCTTTAGACAGCGTTGGGGTGTGAATTTACATTCTACCTCCTCGAAAAATCTGTACACTTCAGTTCTATCACCTATCTTTTATAAGTGTTCGTTAGGCTGGGGGTTTGGATCTCTGCTAATTAGTATTCACTTATACCCTCGCAATATTTCGGACAGCCGGTGACGTAGTATGGTTCAAGGAATAAAAAAAAATGGCGGTCATATCTCTGTCAAGTGTGAGCAGTTTAACATTGATGGTTTACCACTTTCCTTTTCACTCAAATGTGGATACATTAAATTTCGCATATAACAGTTGTACCGTGGCTACAAACTGTCTTCGCCACCAACCTCCACCACCTAAAAAAAATGTATACACACTTACCCCATTTTACCGGTAAATAAGCACCTGGTATGGATCTCAACGCAAGTCAACACAGAACACTTTTCATCATCCAATTTGGCGAGAAAACTAGATAGAAAACTCGTAATGTTATGTGATCCCATTCGCTAACCCCCGAGTTGAGGATGCTGCGCAGGCGCCAAAGATTGGGGAAACAAGCGACAAGTGCTCTAGCGTATGTCAGCCTACCCCCTTTTAATCTTCATCTCGACGTTGTGCGCAGGCGTCGATGAGTGAGCCGTTTCCTGACTAGCCAAAGATGACTTCATCGGTCATGGAATACATCCCTACCATTTCTCCCCACTCTTCTAAAAGAAATATAAGATGATACTCAGACCGGAACGATCACTCTTTGATGCAATTAGGATTTAGGAAGTTACAACATGTAAGTGTGCATTATTTTGGAAAGATATTGCTATAGGTTGTTTATTGGAAAAGTAAGGAATGACTATATTTTTCTAAATTATGTAGGGCTTCAATTTGATGCTTCGGTATATTTATTTATTAATTTTGTACTAAATTAATTTTCCTGATAATTATATTTTTTGGTTATGGGCATCTTATGGTCTTATGCCTTTTAGTGATGGCTAGGCTATACTATTCACAAATAAAATTAAGTAATTTAATCTTTTTGCGCTATCTTGCACTATATTTTGTTTGGCTATATTCTTATAGTTGTAGTGTGTCTATATGAAACTAATATGGTTTGGTAACATATTTTCAATTCCTACGCGATTGGGAAATTTGGTAAATGATTTTAATATGTTAAAATTTTATTATGGACTAAGTAGATAAGTTAGAAAGGTATTAAGCTTTTGATGTGTAGGCTACCCCCGCCTCACGGGTTGTTAGATGAGAATAATGACTTTACTTGTAAATTTTGTATGGCTATGAGCATACATTTATTAGCTGATATGTATAAGTTATGAGATATGATATGCATAGACTTTTTAACAACCTTAATTTCAGATATTTATAGGTATATTTTGAATGGCTTAGCCATGTTGATATGACTATAGGGTGTATTGGATATGAATAAAATTAAAAACCGTTATGTCTAAAGTAAATTAATGATGCGGAGCTTACAGAGTATGTAGATGAAGCCTTAGACTTTGTGACCACCAATGGGGAGTTAAAATATTTATTACTAAATAAAATTAGATCTCTTTAATCGCTCTAAGTTGACGTTTGATTACCTAAAAACAGCTCCAGTAGCTTTAGGAAGTGTCAGATAAGGCATGTTCTCCCTGAAATGATTCGAATAAAGGCGGTCTCTTGTATTGCCAGACTAGAGAACTTTGTGGCGCTCTCCAATAGGGTTTTCTCTCGTGAAATAGATGAAAAGGTAGACTTGTCTTTGTTCGTCAGAGTCTTGCTGTAGTGAAGTGAGGTAGTAGAGATGGTATGGAAGGGGTTTCATCCATTGAATTACGGTGGTCGCAACCACCATATAATCGATAGAACCACACGAATTACCGGGGAAAGCTTTGAGAAGGCTCGTTCGTCTCTTCATTTCTTCAGTGATGCTTGACTTGCCACACAAGGGCTACTTGACACTTGAAAGCCATTCACTAACCACAATAGGCTCTCCCCCTTCTCACCTTATAGTGCTTTTTACTGACAATATTTAAATAAAAAAATCAAGGAAGTATAATAAAGAGATCAATCATGCTTAGAGCTGTCATTTTATACAATAGAATGAGAGTAATAATTTATCACTGAGTTTTTTTTTATTCTGCTGTAATTCCTTAAAATAAGTATTAAAATTACATTTGGCCAATACAGTGATTTTAAAAAATAATATTTTTTTAACTTATAAAACACTCTTATTTACACTCGTCCCAGTCATTCTATTATTGAGGTGGAAACTATGTTCAAATTACTACCACGTTATTTCTATTCAATTATTTATAAATTCTTTTTCTATTTTTAATGTGTTGCATTGAGTAATATAGTTAATAAAAAATTATTTTTAGTAATCACGATTTAAGTTTTATATTGAGGATTTAATTTGATTAGCATTGATAAAAATTACTATGTTTGATTTATTATAAAAATTAACCATTAAAATATTTTTTCCTAACTATTCAAATTGATGTTTAAAAAATAAAATAAAATGATGAATCGTTTTATTTTGAATGTTAGGAAGAATTTATAATCTTCTAAAATTACACTCCTCCCGAAAATCTCACACCATTAAGCATATACTAAATTAATAATAATAGTTATTATAATAGTTATTATTATTATTATTATTATTATTATTATTATTATTATTACTATCATTGAGTGTACGCTTGCATGTAAGACTTTATGACAAATACTTATTATTATTACTATTACTATTATTATTATTATTATTATTATTATTATTATTATTATTACTATTATTGCCCCTTTTAGTCCTTCAGGACAAAGGCAGGTATACAAAGTTAAAAAATAAGGGTAGAATAAATATAGAGTGAGTAGATATAACATTAAAAACGAATATATTATTAAATAACATGTTTCCAAGCAGCCCATTCTGCATTATTGCGCTAAACCAACAAGGATAAAATGATGGTACGGTACACCGCACAGACTTTCTCTCTCTTTCTATAAACTCAAGTATGGTCAAGATGTTGCACATCTTTAAGTCATCGCATTGAAATTTAATTATTCATTTATACATTTTGACCAATAAAAAAATGTAAATATTGACTATTGAGTCTAAAATGGAGATAGATCATTGCTGTGCAAACATTTCTCCTAAGAGATTTAAGGAAAAATAACATACTTTTTT
>CABFWB010003047.1:27831-52775 GCA_902151455.1 Timema bartmani
GTAGCCATTTTGTTTGGAATATTTATTAATGTTCATAAATGAAATTTAATCAAAATCGTTAGAGCCGATTTTGAGAAAATCGACTTTTTCTCTTTTTTCCCTTCAGTAAACTACCCTTAATTTTAGGGGTAGATATCCAATTCCAAAAACCCCTCGGGGCAACCCTATGAAAACCCTATTTATCAAGTTTTAGCTCAATCGATAAAATAGTTTAGGCTCTAGTTGGAGGTACAGACAGACAGACAGACAGACAGACGGAAATTCAAAAACCACTTTTTCGTATTCAGGGAGTCATGAAACGTCAAGATTCATCAAAATCTAGAATTCGAATTTTTTGACGATCACCATACTTTCTCTACCTGTAAGATAGAGAGAAAGTAAAAATTACGGAACTCCGCACTGACTTTCTCGCTTTATTGTTTAAAAATGGAAATATTTATTCAAAACTCGTAAGATATGTAAAACGAGATAATGTACACTAGCAAACCCAAGCATAAATTGCACTATATTTATGTAAAACTTTTTAGTCCCGTTTTTAAATTTTATAATTTTTTTTAAAGTATTAATGTCCTCATTTGTATGTTTGGACTGATAAAATAAATATCAATATTAGATCCACAAGGGTCAACACTTCGTATTAGAATTTCGACTTCCGGTTAAAATTTTCAAAATTTCATTAGGTGTTGCACATCTCCATGTCATCGCATTGTTTTTTAATTCCTCATTTATAAATTTCGACAAATAAAAAATGTAAATATTGACTATTGAGTCTAAAATGGAAATAGATCATCATTGTACAAACATTTCTCCTAAGTGGTTAAAGGAAAAATAACATAAACTTGTTGAGAGACTTACTTATATTTAATTACACAATGGCATTGTAGAATTATTGCGTTAAAATTTAAGTAGAATCTCTTTACAACTAAAGCTCACAAAATATATTTGCCAATATTTCATAAATAGTTGGTTTTATAAAAAAAAATTTCATATAAAAGTTTTTTTATTATTAATAATACTACAATTATGCAATAATAAGTTATTTAGTCTCTCAAATATTTGCGGAGATATGGAAATCTCAGCTTCTGTAAAGTACCTTAAATTCCTTTTCATGGGGAAATGAAAATAGCCAGTTTATTTATAATCTTAATCAACGCCTAGATAAGAATTTTAATCAAAATCGTTTAAGCCGATTTTGAGAAAATAGATTTTATTTCTATGTTAACCCTTTATTAAACTAATCTTAATTTTAAGTTTAAACATACACACAGACAGATGGCATTGCAACGAACACTTTTTAGGGTTCGGGGGGTCATGAGACGTCGACATCCATCAACATTTCAGGATAGATTATTTTTTTATGGTCGCAATACTTTACCTTTTGTGTTCGAAAAGTTAAAAAATATAAATATTTGCGTATAGCTTGAAAGTTATTGGTTTTGTAAAAATATGCTTCGTTTAAAATATTTGTATTATAAATATATCTACATATTTGTAATGATAAGTAATTTAATATCTCAAATAGTTTCGGAAATTTGATAAAAAATGATAATTTATGCATCAGACGGGAGCCCTTAAAGTACTTTTGTCGAAATATTGAGTGTAGCCATTTAGTTTGGAATATTTACAAATGCTTAGAAATTAAATTTAATCAAAACCATTAGAGCCGATTTGGAGAAAATTGACTTTTTTCTCTTTTTGCCTTTCAGTAAACTACCCTTATTTTTGGGTTAGATATCTCATTCCAAAAAACCTTTGGGGCAATTCTATGAAAACCCTAGATACCAAGTTTCAGCCTGATCGGTAAAATGGTTTAGGCTCTAGTTGGAGGTACAAACAGACGGAAATGTATAAACCACTTTTTCGGATTCAGGGGGTCATGAAACATCGAGATTCATCAAAATCTTGAGTTGGATTTTTTTTACGATAACAATACTTTCTCTACCTGTAAGATAATGAGAAAGTAAAAAGGATGAACCAGAAAATAACTAAACAACATTACCAGGAAGGTGTATACCACTTAATTAAATTGAAATAAAATGGAAGTCAACATTTCGGAAGTTAAATAGATTAAAAGAGGTTTTATTTATATACAAAGGATATATATATATATTTGATTCTTTTAAAACATCTCAGATATTTACTCTACAATATCCATTTCTCTCCCAAAATGACTAATACATGATTTAACATCAAACTCGCATATCGAAGATTCTTTTTCAGTCAAATGTTTATGTTTAATTTCAGATATTCAGAAGGACTCCGAAGTTATAACAACATAATACCATTAGGCAGAAGGACTTTGAATATATTATAACATATTTCCAATAGTCAGAAGGACATTGCATATATTATAACATATCTCCAATATTTAAAAGGACTGTGAATATATCATCGAATATATAAAATACTAAGACTGAATAAAGAATTTTCGACATACAAAAAGCCGAAATCTAATTTTGTTCTTAAATTTTTGGAACACGTAGACTTGTCCAAGATCGATATCCTGCCAAGAGTGACGTGTCCTCCAATCTTCTGGTTATATTTATTTGATATCTTTTACTCAGAGAGGGGGAAGGTAGGAGTTTAACACTAGACAGAAACAAGGAGAAAAAAGGGGGGAGGGGTACTGGTGAGAGGGTAATATGTGACCAGTAGAAAGCCCGAGAACAGTCATCTAGGCAAAGTGGAACCATATAGAGCCGGAAACGTCATAATTGATACTTCTCGGCGGCCTTAGTGAACACTCGATGTTGGCCCGGCCAGTTACCTCACGCGTTCAGTCTTGACCACATGTTCGCGTAGTCGGTTATGTGGCGTGGGAGATAGTCAGCTTGGGATGCAAATAGTGAAATGGAGCATGGTGAGTTAAGAAAATCCTATTATTTAAGTTTGGTAGAATATTATTTGAAGTAATTTAGTGTATTTTTTGAAAGTAAACATTGTAACTATGATAAGACACTACATTATTATTATTATTATTATTATTATTATTATTATTATTATTATTATTAGGTCATAAAAACTTACATGCATGTAAAAGCAAGTATTTAATTATTATTTAAAATGTGATTTATTTATTGGGAATTCACTGTTCATTCTGAAAACAAAAAGAACACCCCCTAGCAATGGAAGTCGGTTATTATGCCTATTTTGTAAACAGGGAGACAAAACAGATTCCACTGAAGAGTTAGTTAAGAGAACCAACTGCTTACAAAGCCTAGTCAAATATATTACTTTCAAGATTGACTACATATGTAGATGAGATAATTAGTGATCAACAGTGTACATTTTCAGTATAAAACAGATCCTGAACAAAAAAATGAAACAAATGACACTGCTAATAAATTTGGGACTGAAAGTAGAGATATATTAGTTTTAACTTTACCATTTGGCATTTCACCCGTCTGTCTATCCATCCAGATCTTTGTTCTGCGATATTTGTTACATGTGTGGACAAATTCTATTAAAATTTGGCAGGGATATTCTCTTTTAAAAGGACCTACGATTCAGTTAAAATAAATCAATTATATGCAATTTTAGTTAACTTTGGGGTACCGAAAATCCTTGTCAAAATATTGAGGTATGTTTGGCTAATATGCGTGGCAGGGTACGGGTTGGATGTCAGTTATCATATACTTTCTAAATACATATTGGTTTGAAACAAGAAGATTCACCTTCACCATTAATTTGTAATCTAGCCTTAAAGTATGCTATTAGAGAAATAAAAGAGAGTAAAATAGGGTTGACATTAAACAGTACAATGCAGCTATTAAGGTACGCAGGGGATTTACCTTCATTAGGTTAAAGTAAGGAGGTTGTTGCAAGAAATGCAGAAATTTTACTAGATACTATTCAGGAAATATGTTTTGGAAGTAAATGCTTTAAATACTAAATATATGATCACACAAAGAAAACAGATTGGGGACGATAAATTAGTGATTACAATGATCAATACATAATTTGACAGGTTTATGAGTTTAAATATTTAGAAAAAAATTTAAAACAATAATGATATTAAATTGAATACTAGGGAAAAAAATGCCATCGGGAAATGCATGCTATTACTCGGTCAGTGTTTTGTTGATATCTCGCCTGCTGTCAAGGAATGTAAAACTCAGAATACACAAAAAATTATTTTACTGGTTGTTACTATGTGTGTGAAACATGATCTCTTACCTTACATGATGTTTAAAACAAGGGGGTTAGGGAGAAATTTGGTCCAAAAAGAGATCAGATTACTGGAAAGTGGAGTAGTTTACATAAATATGATTTGCATACCCTGTGATCATCACAAGACATTGTCAGGGTAATCAAGTATGGTAGATTACGGTGGGGAGGACATGCAAAAGGAATGGGAGACTCTAGAATCTTGTTAAGGGTACTTACTGATTAAACCCAATGGAAAGAAATCATTGGAAAGACCTAAATAAAGATGGGAGAGTGAAATTAAAATGCATTTGAAAGAGATTGGGTGTAAAGGAGTTGACTGGATAGAACTAGCTCAAAATAGGGTAAGGGTGTAGTAAGCTGGACTGGATAGAACTAGCTCAATATAGGGATAGGGTGTAATAAACTTGACTATGTAGAACTAGCTCAAGATAGGGATATGGCGTAATGAGTTGGACTCAATAGAACTAGCTAAAAATAGGGTTAAGGTGTAATGAGGTAGACTGGATAGATTGTAATAAGCTGGACTGGACAGAGCTAGCTCAAAGATAGAGATAGGGTGTAATGAAGTGGACTGAATAGAACTAGCTAAATACAGATATAGGGTGTAATGAGGTGGACTGGATTGAATCAGCTAAAGGTAGGATAAGGTGTAATGAGGTGGAATGTATAGAACTAGCTCAAGATAGGGATAGGGCGTAGTGAGGTGGACTAGATAGAACTTGTTCAAGATATGGATAGGGTGTAATGAGGTGGACTGGATAGAATTAGCTCAAGATAGGGATAGGGTGTAATGAGGTGGACTAGATAGAACTTGTTCAAGATATGGATAGGGTGTAATGAGGTGGACTGGATAGAATCAGCTAAAGATAGAGGTAGTGTAATGAGGTGGAATGGGTAGAGATATGGATAGGGATTGGTTGCATACTTTTGCAGTGCGTCATTGAACTTTCAAGTTGCTAATGCCATAGAGTAAGTAAGTAAATATAAATTGATATATAAATATATATTCTACTTTCATACATATTTAAAATTTAAATATATATTGATATATGTAAATATATAATTATATATAAATATTTATGTAATTATACATAAATACATATTTACACATATCTTTACTTTGGACCTCCCTAAGAAGAATTTCTGTGTGCGCCCCTGGCTGTTTACATCAATATTATTTGATTTATTTTCTCAGACTCCTCAACAAACCCCTTTCTTTCAAGAAACACCCTTTATTCTATGATTACATTTGGATGTTCCAAAAACATTTTACTATTTTAAATATTCTTAAAGCTAATGTTACAAAAGGAAGTTTTAAAAATACAGTTTCCATGTTATTATTTAAACTATAATTAAATAATATTTGGCTCATGTCACATGTAATAGAGAAATTAATTAAAACCCATGATTAATTAAAGTTGGAACGTGTATGTGGACCCCCTGTTGGCGGGTCCAACAATTTCCAGGATAGTTCCACACCCCTCACGCCCCCTCCCCTTGCTTCCCCCCCTTGCTTCTCCACCCCCCTCCCACCAACCTATACCTTTCTACGCCCATGTAATTTCCTAATCCTCCTGTTCTATATAATATTGTGTGTCAATTTGGTGCTAAATCATTTAAAAAAGACTAAACAAAACATTATAACTGCAATATAGGCCTATTGTGTACAGGATATTATGGAATCTATGTATTTTAGAAATCCTTAGAAAAACATAAAAAAAGTATACAAAGATTGTTTATAAATTGGCCCTAAAAATCTGATTTATTCAACTCATATTCATGAAATTTCATATAACGTAGCTGGTGGGGGGTATAATAATATTGGGTCTAAGAGGTTATGAAGGGCAGGGGTAGGGTAGGATGATTAGTAAAGTTGTAAGAATATAATAACAAGCAAGTTTTCTCAACAATCCTGATTTAGATCGTAATTTTTTTTAAGTGAAATTCATTGGAAATCTACTTGTTGTTATTTATTAAAATACTCCACTTCATTTTAAGTAGACTAATTTTTCTATTATAAAGGATTATTTTTGTACTTTTGTGATATCTATAAACTCTTTTCCTTTTATACAACTTAATGTGAAACATTTAACAACTTAACAAGTGCTTTATTGTCATATTTTCTAAGGAAAAGTCATATCTGTTTACAGTTTTTTTCAGGTTTGAAAAACTTAATAAATAAAGAATTCTACTTCTTTATTATTCTATACTTCAGATTTAATTGGATACACACAGTTTTAACATGTTAATAAGAATAAGTATATTTTGGTTTTATGTCGTTTTTTGATCCCTAAGAAAAAGGAAAATTTCAACTCTAGCAAACTTAGAACCAGAATCGATAAGAGTACGATGCTCAAAGTGAATATAGGTTTATACAAAATAAGTTTATTTATAAATGAGTTTAGAATGTATAAAGAGCAGACAGAAACACAAAATGTATCTAATTTTATTAGCTAATCCCATTGTAATAACCAAATGGCTTATCTCATAAACTTAGTCATGCTTATAAATAAATTCGTTCAAAAGATCTCGCGTTGAAATAGTTGGTTTTATCTTTAAAATTAAAATCAATAGTTTGGTTTTAGTGCAATTATTTTACTCCTCCATCACCATAATGCATCAGAACAATTATTACCATTATCTCACAGCAGGAAGAGATAGTGAGTGAACTTATGTCCACCATTACCTCCACCGCCTCTCAAACGACGAACGAATGTGAATTGGACTGAAGTAACTGGTGTATCAACAACAATAACTGGATCCAAATTCCCACTACATTAAAGATTGTATTCAAAGAGTGATTGTGCCTACATTACAATAACACTTTCAACTCTTTTTCTCTCTACTTATCAATTATATTTTTATTCACATTCACATTCTCCTTCTGTAATATGATAAAAGTTGAAAAACGTATCTCTTGCATAAAAAATACTTCCAACACTGACAGTTTTATGTTCTCTTGGAGACAAACTCTTTATGAACAAGATATAGATAAAGCTTGAATATAAAAAATGTATAGCCCAGAAAATGTGTATCAAACCTATATAAAAATACAAAAGGATCGACAATTCGAACAACTATTTACGTCATCGTTTCTTATCCGATGTTGAACCAACCAGTTTTAAATCATTTATATTTAGGCCAAGCAGTGCGTGACGGCATTATTTTTTCAATAAACAAAAATACTTTTTACACAATAACAGTTATTTATTTTGTATCTAGATTCAATTGCTAGTTTTTCTAGTATCCAAATATATTCTTATAAATAAAAATAAATTTACTTCTCCTTAAAGAAAATAGTGAACATAAATCTTGGAAACCTATTATCAGTTTTTGGCAAAGATGCGATGTATATATCTGTCCAAACTGAGGGGTGTCCTCAGTCCACTCATTCACATAAAATTTCGCCAGGGTACTCTTGTAACTGTGACTTGTGTTTATGACTGTAAACTTTTAGGAAGGCTAAAAGGAAAATAAATATGTGTTTTTCATCTGTGGATAGTTCTTGGTATAATATTCTTCCAAAAGTCACTGATAATGAACTGCATTATGTGTGTCCCCACTCTGGGTAGTTATAGATCCAATCTCCTGCCAAAAGTCACTGATAATGAACTGCATTATGTGTGTCCCCACTCTGGGTAGTTATAGATCCAATCTCCTGCCAAAAGTCACTGATAATGAACTGCATTATGTGTGTCCCCACTCTGGGTAGTTATAGATCCAATCTCCTGCCAAAAGTCACTGATAATGAACTGCATTATGTGTGTCCCCACTCTGGGTAGTTATAGATCCAATCTCCTGCCAAAAGTCACTGATAATGAACTGCATTATGTGTGTCCCCACTCTGGGTAGTTATAGATCCAATCTCCTGCCAAAAGTCACTGATAATGAACTGCATTATGTGTGTCCCCACTCTGGGTAGTTATAGATCCAATCTCCTGCCAAAAGTCACTGATAATGAACTGCATTATGTGTGTCCCCACTCTGGGTAGTTATAGATCCAATCTCCTGCCAAAAGTCACTGATAATGAACTGCATTATGTGTGTCCCCACTCTGGGTAGTTATAGATCCAATCTCNTATGCGTGTCTCCACTCTGGGTAGTTATCGATCCAATCTCCATCCAAAAGTCACTGATAGTGAACTGCAATATGCGTGTCCCCATTCTGGGTAGTTTTCGATCCAATCTCCATCCAAAAGTCACTGATAGTGAACTGCAATATGCGTGTCCCCACTCTGGGTAGTTCTCAATCTAATCTCCATCAAAAAGTCACTGATAGTGAACTGCAATATGTGTGTCCCCCCTCTGGCTAGTTCTCGATCCAATCTCCATCAAAAAGTCACTGATAGTGAACTGCAATATGTGTGTCCCCCCTCTGGCTAGTTCTCGATCTAATCTCGTGCCAAAAGTCACTGATAATGAACTTCAATATGTGTGTCCCCACTATGGGTAGTTCTCAATCTAATCTCGTGCCAAAAGTCACTGATAACTAAATGAAATATGAGAGTCCCTATGGCTTATAGTTCTACGACATAATCTCCTGCCGAAATCACTGATAACGAAATTAAATATGAGAGCCCCTATGGCTAGTAGTTCTACGACCTAATCTCGTGCCGAAAGTCACTGCAGACTTCGTAAGGGAAGTCCAATTACCGAGGTTTGTAATGTGGTTGCGGAGTATTGGAAAACTTCATGCAGGAGTTCGCCTCAAACTTTTATAGATCACCGAATAGCTTAGTGGAGCGTTCAACCAAGAATTAAAGGTTAAAACCCCTTGTCCTAAGAAATGTTAAGAGTTTATCAATTGTGAATGTGCCGGAAATGAAAGCTTTGGGATCATATTCCTAAATATTATTAGGGATATAAACATAAAATATTAAAATGAAAATGCCTGATCTGACAGAAACATTAAATATTAAGACAAATTAATATTACTAAGACTTATTAATTACACTAAACATAGCCTACGTAACTAAAAAAACTATTTTGAATGAAAAACATTGTCGTTACTGCAGGGGAAGGAGAACAGAGGATAGCGCATTGGGTTTCCAATGGAATTCCCATTAATGGGCTCTGAAGTAAGTTTTAGAAAGGAGTGGAAGCGTGCCGAAGATGCCAGAGGTGTAGGCTAGGATTCCTCTGCGAGAAGATTCAGTTCTCATCACGCAACTCCAGGAATGGCGGGACTGGAGTCAGCTTGGAAATTAAACATAAGAATCTGGTTTTCAATAATTCTTTCAATAATTTTTATTAAGTTTGTAATGAGTTTGAAAGAGAATCATGATATTTATTTTAAATTTAGAAAATGTATGATAAAAAAAATCTTGTTTACATTAATAATTTTTAAATTGGCATTTGTCCATGATCACCTTTTACCAAGCGTTTGGATTATCTGCATACGTATACTAATTGTGTGAGGATAAGAAAGGTAAAATTTAAAGAAAAGTTATCGTAATCTGTGTGGAGAGTTGGAAACCATTAAAGAACACCATCTCAATACAGCTGGTCTGGACTCAGCTGCATCTGAATTGCGTTCCGAAATAAAATTGTATACCATGTGCATCCCTGTTTAAAAAGGGTATAGCGTGAACTGCATCCCTGTTCAAAAAAGGTTAACTTTAAGTTATAATTCAATAATCTTAAGTTGATTGGCCCTTTTCATTTGGCGTCGTTTAAATGCAGAGCCATGAGAATAAAGGGCTATCTTCAAGAACTTTTATTGTTTTGAAATTATCTTCTTGGAAACAGTTTGTTCAAGAATAGAAGCATGTTGATTAATTTATACTGTTTATATACACACCTCCTCTATAATTTTAACAGTGACAAAATATCGATAATTTTTACATATCTCAATAGAATACTGCTGGCTGGATAGCAAAAAATAATAAAATGTAACACCTAATAAATATTGATACATTATCTTAGAAGAGGTGTTGAAAATATTACTATAAAAATTTCACTCGTTTTAGAAAAAACTGATATTTCCAAATGCATGATTTTTTCCGCAAGACCCGTCCGGTAGCTAGCACCATCTACGTTTTCCATTATACATCTGTTTTTGTTGTCACGGAAGGGTACTTTGGTCGGTTGTGAAGCCACGCTACGCCTTTCACCCTCCCGACTACCATCCCACAAAATAGGTTTTAGGCTTGCACTCGACAGGGCCAAGGGCCTTAACGTGTTTACCAGTTCTTAAATCCCTTATTTTGTATAAGTATTATAACAAATCGAATTAAACATCAAGATAATGTGTTTTATTAAATGTTAAAGTTTATTAAAATTAGTACAGCATGTTTTATTCCTAGTAAAAATAATTGAAAATTTTATATTTTTTATAGCTTTGTATTTAATACTGGTTATCTACCTATTGTTCACTGGTAAATATTAGCAATATAAGCTTTTGATAAATGCAAATTGAAATATTTCACTTGTTTCATACTTCAAAATTTGCTCCCTTATGAAGGCTTCTTTGTGTACCACTTAAGGTTGTATAGTAAACAGTTTTACATAGGAATTGCACTGTATGTTTTTCATCACTTCAATAAACTGAAAAAGTTTGGGGGGCTGAGCATAGAATTACATTTATTTTTGAATTAAAAGATTCACACCAATTTGTCGTGCGTGGTGTAGTGAGAGATGGATCTGCCCAGATGGAGGTTAGATATCTTGCATTTTCTGTTACGTTAATTTTTAAAATGCTGTCAATAAAGCTTCTTTATCAGTCGTCGCTGGGATAGATCACCATGAGGTAATCAGTAAAGCAGTCGTCCACGTCACCAGGATTCAGGAATTATAGTCCGAACAAATACTTTTGAAATCCTCTCATTTCATAAGCTGTAATATTATATTCTAGAGTAAGGTTTAATTTTTGGATTTTCCTCTACTTACTTTGGTCTAAATGAAACCTACAACTTTTGATGATTTGTGGAGATAATAATACTCTCCCTACAGCTTGATGAACAGCCTCATCAAAGTCAATGAGTTCTGTAGATGAAGCAAACTACAAACCAAGTTCACAAAATTTTAAAATTAGGTGTTGAAGAGCTACAGTGTATTTGCGGGTTTGTTTGAAAGTAAAAAGAAGGCCAAAGAAGTGTAGACGTCACCTTTACTGACAGTGACTATAGTAACCAATAATTGCAAAAACAGTTTTGGAAAAACATGGAATGCTCCACCCATGTAAATGACGCTAAGTGGTTCCAAAAACATCAAGTTTGTTACCGTAGAGACAAAAATCGCTGTCATTCACTAGTAATAAAGTTTCTTATTTATTCGTCTTAGTGTCAAATTTCTTCAAGGAAGAATGCAGTTCTTCCAATGTTTTTGGTAGTGTGGGTTGAACCTAAGAGCTTGGTGGATGAAAATATGAAACCTAACTAAACAAGCCATTAAGGTACCTGACAATTGGGACGCAATTCTTTTTTGACTAAAGAAACTTGGGACGCAGTTCATTTTTTTACTTAAAATTATCAGGATGCAGTTAGGATTTTTCTTATCAGAGAATTCAAGCTAGGGAGGGGATTCAGATGCTATGCTGGATTCGAACTTCTAACTCCAATGTAAAACCAAACAAGACATGACTGACGCCTTTTTCAAATTGCGTACTGGTGTGGGCTATTAACAGCGTTAGAAAATGCCTAACGAAAATGAACAGTAAAATTATGAAAACCCTTATTTTAATGGATACAAATAATTGATTTCGTTAAATAATGAATTTGTATTTCAGTTATAAAATTCGATAGATATAAAATCTTCATCTGGGTGAAAACTGTTACAAATCACACCTATTTAACCTAGCTGGAATTCGAGTCCTAAGTTCCCTGTCACCGAAAAATCAAAATAGATTGGTGGGAATTTTACCTAGTGATCCCCGATACTTGTTTTAATTATCATAAATAGCTCCCACAGTAAAAATATATAGTGCTACAAATATAAAAATTAAGGCTAGGATTTTAGTACACCATGCAAACCAGAGATACAAGTTTTTAAATATATAATTATTTAGTTTATTCAAACACTTCTTATTTTTATTCTATGTCCTTAACTGGAGAGTTAAGGAGTATACTTAGTGATGAGTTACATAACATGTACTCATCCCAAGACGTTAGGGTAAATAAGTCTCGTGAATTAGGGTAGGTAAGACATGCAGTGCAAATGGGAGAATTTAGAACCATGTTCAGGCTATTGGTTCGTAAACCCAATGGGAAGAGACCACTGGGAAGACATAGACGCAGATGAGAGGATAGCATTAGAATGGAGTGAAAGAGATGGGTGTAATAAGGTAGACCGGATAGAACTTGCTCAATATAAGGATATGTTGTAAAGAGGTGGACTGGATAGAACAATCTCAAGATAGGATAAGGTGTAATGAGGTAGACTGGATAGAACAAGTTCAAGATATGATAAGTTTTAATGGAGTGGACTGGATAGAACTAGCTTAAGATAGGATAAGGTCTAATGAAGTGGACTGGATATAACCAGCACAAGATAGGATAAGGTGTAATGAGGAGGAATAGATAGAAACAGCTCAAGATAGGATAAGGTGTAATGAGGGGGAATAGATAGAAACAGCTCAAGATAGGATAAGGTGTATTGAGGGGGAATAGATAGAAACAGCTCAAGATAGGATAAGGTGTAATGAGGGGGAATAGATAGAAACAGCTCAAGATAGGATAAGGCTTAATGAAGTGGACTGAATAGAACTAGCTCAAGATATGATAAGGTGCAATGAGGTAGACTGGATAGAACAAGCTCAAGATATGATAAGGTGCAATGAGGTAGACTGGATAGAACAAGCTCAAGATATTATAAGGTGTAATGGAGTTGACTGAATAGAACTAGCTCAATATAGGATAAGGTTTAATGAAGTGGACTGGATAGAACCAGCTCAAGATAATATAAGGTGTAATTAGGGGGACTAGATATAACTATCTTGGTAGTATACTTTTGTAAGTGTGGCAATTAACTTTCGAGTTCCTACTGCCATAGAGTAAATAACTCCTAAAATATTAGCCTTTGGTCAAATTATCAACTTTATAATAGCCACAAGGAAAACCAATAAAGAGTTGGGATGAAAATATAAAAGCAAGTATGGTAGATAGAGGAAAAGAATGGAAGCAATTAAAGGAGAAAGAGTGGTGGGAGGATAGAGGAAGATGGAGGAAGATGGAGAAATTTCATTAAACTGTCCCAGCCACAGGCTGGAAACAGTTGATTACTATCACTAATTCAAAAAATGGTATAAAGAATTTGAAATATCTATCGATGTATATTTTATAGCTCAAAGTAAAGTGTGTGTAAACACGTTTCACGATGTTTCGATGTCTCTATGAATGCTATATTTTGTATTTCTTATAATTGTTGCTACTAAACAAATATTATCTCTCTCTTTGTTTTAGATACATGGCCATCATGAATCCTCTGAGGCCCCGCATGGGTCGGAGGACGACTTTGTGTATTGCGGTGGGTATTTGGATCTTGGGATCAGCCATGTCACTTCCCATGCTGGTGTACTTCACCACCTTCGTGCAGGAGTACCAAAACGGCAAGACTCGTGTCGTCTGCTACCCTGAGTGGCCCGATGGACCTACCACCAACAGCTACCAAGAGTACCTGTGAGTACATCTTTTTAGTTCTTTCAATGGACACAATATCTTAGTATTATCTAGATTACTGGTGTTTCTCCTACTGACAGGAAGATAGTTAGGTACTTGAATAATCACTCAACAGTTATATAGTCTCCAAATATACAGGGAAACGACTCAATTAAGATAAATCATTAAGTTAGTTGAGTGAGTGTTGATATATGTCTGTTGAATTAAAGCTACTATCACACGACACTTGCTTGTACTATATATTATCAAGTGTTCTAGATAGCTCCTAGATATGTGTATACTAGCTAGTACAATAGAAACGTGACTAGAGTAATCACACGCTGCTAGTTTGGTACTATGTTCTAGTGCAAATATTTATGGAACTTCAGAGATTAATTTTGTGTGCAGCAGCTGCACTAATTATTATTAATGATATTGAAAATTATGAGAGGGAGCGTAGAAAAATAATACGGACACGGGACTGGATGGAAATACTAAATAATGGTCGCGGGATGCTAAAAATGATACATTCGGAGGTTAGGTAGGACAAATTCGGGGTGACACTAACGTTTATTATCTCTCTAAATTTGTATTCAGTTATTTACGGTGTGGTCAGAGGCCCCTGGCCCATGGGTGTCCAAGTAAAGTATCCTTGTTACACAAATATTCTTTTTTAGGCCTACGTACACTTTATATTCTAAAAAAAACCACCCAAGGTTGTCATGCTATCAAGTTTATTTAGATTAAAATTGGGTCTGGAATACAGTTTGTCGTTTTAGATGACATGTTTTTAATTAAATATATATTAAATATATTGTCATATTGTAGCAATTTGGTATTATATAAACAAGGATGTTTAGAATAATTTTCTGCCAACAACAAAATCACATCCAATGACAATGTTATTGCAACTTATACCATTTCTTTACACACATTCTCAGCACGCATTGATTGGTCAAATTACACAGACTAGTGTCAGAACTAGTACAAAAATAGCGCCTGTTATATCCTCACAAATAGTATGATAGCCAGTACCAAGAGGCAGAACCAGTATACTTTTTCTGATTCACACGACGCTAGATGATGACGTGCTAGCTAGCACACTGGATTTCAAGTACAAGCTAGTGTCGTGTGATACGGCTATAAGCAATTATTATTTTTCATTTTTCTCGGGTATTTAACGTGCACTTTCTGAACCTACTGATTATATCAACACACGACATATAAACTAACTTAAATCTAGAACAGACACAACATCCAGCCTCCTGCCGTTAATTCATCACTCTGAAAGGGGAAACCCATATTTCATCAATGATACATTTTTCAGCCATTGCAGGAATCTAACCCGGGACCCTTCTCTAAGTAGACAAACACGCTACCGACTGAACTAAGGTGTTGAACATACAGATTTATTTTTTATTTCTACCACCATGCAAATGCAGATACACTTTCTCCTAGTTAAAGCTGCAATATCTCTATTAAATTAATGTGATAAATTGCATGTAGACCAGATGGGTGATATGACTTAGAGAAAATATTCTGAAGGGTTTAAGAGTTTATTCAAAGGTTAAAATTAATGTTTTGTTTTAAATAGTTCACATGAATTAAAAAGAGTTTATCGTTGAAAATATTCCTCCATTTCTTTAATCTTAGGAAGAAATTTACTTAAGCTAAAGGGATTATTATGGAGCTATATTACATGTAATTTCAACTACTTGATACATTTGGCTACAACTCTATAGGTTTAGAAACGTTGTCATCTCAATAAGTATTTATTTATTTTATTTATTTAGCACCACGTCTTACTACCCATTCGGGCTATACGCTTAAGTACTAATTACTCTGATGGGTTAGGAATTCAGGAAGGTTGAATCTAGAGGAAGTGAACCATAATTCGCGTGGAGGAAGAGTTGAAAACCATTTAGTAACCTCCACCCCCAGTTCACCCGGTAAAGATTCAAAACTCTACTTACTTCTCCTCGGCAGTCTAGCTCAACACGAAACTAGCACGTCAGCTAACTACGCCACCGAGGCGAGTCCCAATAGTTAAAATGTCCTACACTGTTGGTGGTTTAAAATCACCGAGGGTTCATTGTCTTGATTCTTCAAATGGTAGGCTCTGTAGAAAAGGCCAACGATAGTTTATAGGTTTTGTGATTTTAGTGTAAATAAACATATTAATGCTCCTTTAAGACAACCTTTTCACGTAATATAAAACCCTATCATAATAACATCAATATTTTCAAAGAATAACATGCATTTTATTTAGTATATTTTCTTACTTAAAAGCGCTAATAGCTCAAAAATTAAATTCTGGTATTAAAAAGTTATTCTACTTATCCCTATATTCAACTAGTTATATCCAGTCCACCTCATTACATCCTATCCCTATCTCGAGATAATTATATCCGGTCAACCTTATTACACCCTATATCTATCTTGAGATAGTTATATCCAGTCCACCTCACTACACCCTATATCTATCTTGAGATAGTTATATCCAGTCCACCTCATTACACCCTATCTCTATCTGGAGCTGGTTATATCCAGTCCACGTCATTACAGTCCATCTCTTTCAGGTCTATTCTAAAGTTACTCTCCCATTTGCGTCTAGGTCTTCCAAATGGTTTCTTCTCATTGAGTTTAACAGTCAGTATATTGAACAAGGTTCTATAATCTCCTATTTACGATGATTGATTTCCCATTGTAAGATGCGAGCTTTGATTATCCTTACAAGGTCTTGTGATGAATACAGGATATGTGAATAAACATTATGTAATCTTCTACATTATCTTCATTCCGTTTTTAATCAAATTTTTTCATAAGTACTGTGTATGATTAGTATGATATATATTGAACAACTAGTTTGTTATCGTGTCTAGCTCCCCCTGTATTTGCGGGTAGGTTAACATGGATACATATATTGACACCCGTTTGACTACTTCAACAAATACATATTGGCACCCGTATGACTACTTCAAAAAACTTATATATCACCTCATTTGACTTCTTTACTAAACATATATTGACACCCATTTGACTACTTCAACCAACATATATTGAAACCCGTTTGACTACATCAACAAACATATATTGAACCCCATTTGACTTCTTCAATAAACATATATATACCCCATTTGACTTATTCAATCATAAACATACATTGACACTCATTTGACTTCTTTAATAAGCATATATTGACACCCATTTGACTATTTCAACATACATATAGCGACCCCTATGGACAGTTGGAAATGCCATAAATCTCATAGGTCATTGGTTCACAAGTTTGCTAATGTTGTGAACCCTCTTTATATGTTACGATTCTTTGGTGAAGCCCCTTTAAGAGGTAGAATTGTCGTTGGCAAAATATATTGAAATAATATTTAGGTTTTATATATCTTAATATAGACATATTATACTGTAATATTTTATTTTGTTAAGGTTAAAAATATATTATATATAAGTTAAATATTAGATAAAGATGGTTTGATAAGACTGTTATTAGACATAAAAATGTGAAACTTATTATTATAATTCATAAATATCATCACATGTCATTTTTAGACCTCATTTGGAAGAATGTCACTATACTCGTGTTTTAAAAGTATTATATAGTATGCGCTGAATGTTTGCCAGAATCATTCTCAAGTATGCTTCCACAATCGGGCAATTTATTTTGATAGTTTTTTATAACACATCTCTCAAACAATTATTTATTCTATAGCAAAAAATATTCATCTTTTGAAGGTATTTAATTGAATACAATAATATTGTAAAAATTGTTTGAAACTGTTATATTACAAATGATTAAATAGGTAGGATTAGATGCATACGTGTATTGATATCACACGCTATCAAACTTTCTTACAACTACCCATTAATTTTAAACTATTGAATTCCATCCACACATTAGCAAACCACATTTGAATACCAGTGTTGAAGATCATAATAAAAATTATTACATACACATCGTGGGATGCTGTGGAGCTGTCTAGGATATTGTCTTGATATAGTTGGACATTATTTATCATATACACATTATATATTGTCTATATTAAATATATATATAATATAACCTATAATCTATAATATATATAATATAGATTATAGGCTATATTACATATATTTAATATAAACAATATATAATATATACAGATTATAGGCTATATTATATCTATATTTAATATAGACAATATATATATTACATATATATATATTACCACTGAGCAATGTTTTAATGTTGGTTTTGATTTACGTAGCTCGAGTGGACGCACACGCTAAAAAGTGCTGGCTTATCGTATATGACATAATGAACTAGAAAGGTTGGAAGAGAATGCTGACCATTCATAACAATAATTGATATAGCTGTCAAGGAAATGGGACATAGTGGGCTGTAAACGACTTTTTTTTTAATCCGGGGCTATCACAATTCCATCTACATAGCAGGCAGTTATGCTACCCGACACCCGGACCATAGCAGACTACATCTTAGGGCCATCAGTATCACTGTACTTAGAGGGAATCCAAATAGCAGAGGGTCCCGAGATCAAGCTCTGTAGGGTTCACGAGCACTGTCAGTCAATTCCAGTATATAGTGTAAAAAATTAAAAGGATAGAAAAGGTAAAAATGGTAAGAAGGGATAAATACTGCAAAAGGGTAAAAAAGAGTAAAAAGTAAATATAACTCATTTTAAAATACCCATTTAACCCATTTTGAACTATTGCCCGTTTTAATCTTCAGGCAATAGCTATTTTTGCCCTTTTGACACTTTTGCATTTACTACCCCTTTTACTCCTTTTGCCCTTCTTAACCTTTGTGGCCTGGCACGTTTTAATATTTTTATTCCTTTAACCTCTTTTATCCTTTTAACACTTTTTACACTTTTAACTCTTTTTGCCTTTTTGACACCTTTTACAATTTTGCTCTTCTGACACTATTGAAATTTTTTACCCTTTTATCCTAAACACCCACCAATCTTTTTATCCTACAACTTTTTTTTCATAAAGTACCCGGATTTTACAAAAAGAAAAATATTTTATGGTAAAAAAATCAAAAAGGGTCAAAATGGAATCTTATCAATTTAAAAAAAAACTTTAATTATTAAGGCAAAAAAGGATGAAAGGCCCAAAAGGGTAGAAATGGAGAAGAAAAAAATGTTAGAGAGCAGAGAGTGAATAAAATAAAAAGGTTATAAAAGTTAAAGGGCGTCAAAATGACACAGAAAGGTTCGAGAATATCTATTGACTTAAATGTCGAACTTCTATTTTATAACACATCAAATGGTTTTTTTATATTAGTTCTAGGAATCTTGAAGGAGCCCACCTTTCCCATTTACTGCTCCTTCAATTTAAAATTTAAGGGTAAGACCCTAATAGTTTATTGGAGTGGTTCTTATACCCAAACAAAAAATTACAATCTTCTACCACACTGAGAAGTAATCTATTATTTTATTCTGTAAATTTTGAAAACTCCCATTTCACTTGCATCTTTAGGGTATTTACTCTACATTCCTGGCCAAATTAATCTTGCTCACCTAAAATTTTTTTTGTGCCTAGCCCTAGTTCCCCTTCACAGCTAGCCTTCCTTCTCCCTTGCTCCTAATTTCTCCATTTAAAATTTTAGGACTTTCTTGGGTATTTAGAGTGTTGTTTATAATTTCTTGACAAATTTAAATTTCCTACAAATTGGAAAACTATATGTTTCTATTATTTTTGGAAATTGTTAGTCTCCTCCCGTCTTCCCCGCTATTCAATTATAAAACATCAACTTAAAAGTTTCGAGTTATGAGACAAATCATGTTATCTGGATTTGTCCTTTTACTTGCCTGATCAATTTAAATTTCATACCACACCTAAAAATATCTTTTTCCTGTTAAATCCCTCTCTTCCACCGCGTTTCTCAAAGTCCCAATTGAAAATGTGTTATTTTCAACCCTTAATATTTATTTGGAATTGTATTTCTACCTGCCTGCGTAATTTCAGTTTCTACCACACATGGAAATAGTTGTTTACTGTTATTTTTTTAAATTTTGAACTCCACCAACCCCTTTTCTCCAATTCACTCTTAGAAATTTCAAAATTTAAAATTTATTGAACTATCTCGAGCTGTCTCTTTACCTCTCTGCCAAATTCTAATTTTCTACCTCGTTTGAAAAGATTTTTTTCAAACCACACGACCCCCATTTTCTTTGGTCCCATTTTGAAATTTCCCAATTTTATATGTTTTTGGTTATATGGAGCAATGCCACCATCTTCCCACAGAGCAATATTTCAAGTTCTCAGGTCCTGGTATTGAGAAAATACGGCGATCAGTGAATCAGTGAGTCACACATATTTCTGCCCTTCCCCACCTTCTTAGGTTATAGACTAAAATTGGAAAACCCTCAAAAACCTCCAGCCCAATTATATAAAATAACCTCAAACTTAAAATTAAACTCTCTATGTTCATTTGTTAAAAAGATACATAAGTGAATTTTGAAAACTTTCAACCCCCCTTAACGCCCTTTCGGAGGTCAAATTTTGCAAAACCCCAGCTTCTCTCTTGTCTAGGGCTTAAAAGGAAACTTTACACAATATTTCAAGTTCCCTGGCCCTGGGGTTGGGGAGATACAGTGATGAGTGTTTGAGTGAGTTAGTGGGCTTTTTCTTTTTTTATATAGATTATAAACTATATAATATATAGTTGGAGAATATGTATCATATATAATAAAGAATGTGTATTATATATCCTTTATATATGATACATATGTATATATAATAAATACAGTCTAACTGTATCAAAACAAATTCCCAGACAGCTCTACAGCATCCCACAATGAGTATGCATAATTTATATATGTATTTAGGTAGATATATGTATATCTATGTAGGTCTATATATATGTAGGTCTTTATATATATATATATATATATTTATTTTTTTATCACCGAGGTCTTACTACTCGTTAGGACTATACTCATATGGATTACTTACGCTAATATGTAAGGGATGAATAAGGTTGAATCTAGAGGAAGTGTACTGGCAATTGTTTGGGAGGAGAGTGGGAAACCATTTCGGAAATAACACTCTTATTTTACTCTACCAGGATTCAAACCCCAACATATCCCGTCAATGCGAGTCTAGTATATTATGAGAGTGACGCCTTTAAGCCATAAATCCATCACAGCGAAACGAGTGTTGATTAAACTTGTTGAATATCCGAGACCTGAACCCAGTAACACTCACTCTAATGTACCTGACTAACTCGTGAGGCGAGTTTATGATGATTTCACTAAATATGTATTTCCATCTTCCTTCTTTTCAAACTTTGGTGAACGTACTTATACCCCGACCTGTCTGCTGATATCCACAATGTGGCCTGTTTTCTAAAATGACAAGAAACATAAAAATTGACTTAGTTCTTACTTGCACAAAAAACTTTCAATAAAAGATGAAGAATGTTCGAAAACAATAAAATGTCAACAATACGTCCCGGAATTTACGGATATGAATTTGGAAGAGCGATATTATTTGCAACAAAATAACTCCAGAACAGACAATGAAGAGAGAAAAAAAACAAGCAGAGAGGGAATTCATGATTGTATTGTAACGCCTTGTGAAGCTCGGCTTGTCACGAAGGCTTAGTCGATAATGTTTGAAAATGTTAGACTTTCAGTAGATTCCTTTTTTCAGTTTTGCCACATTATATCTATGTGACGTTATTATAAATATTTTATTTGACTTATTTAAAGGTAGGATATATTCTGATTTGAAATCTGTAGAAAATTATATCTAAGTTGAAGGAACTTTCCTTTGTTGTACACAATTGCAGTCAGTAGACTGATCTGGGAGAGTTATCAGGGTTCAATACTGACTGATCTGGGAGTGTTATCAGGGTTCAATACTGACTGATCTGATAGATAGATCAGGGTTCAATACTGACTGATCTGGGAGCGTTATCAGGGTTCAATACTAACTGATCTGAGAAACCTAATCCATCTCTCGGATCAGTCAGTATTGAGCCCTGATCTAGCTCCCAGATCAGTCAGTATTGAACCCTGATCCCTCTCTCAGATCAGTCAGTATTTAACCCTGATAATGCTCCCAGGTCAGTCAGTATTGAACCCTGATAACGATCCAAAGTCAGTCAGTATTGAACCCTGATAACACTCTCAGATCAGTCAGTATTGAACCCTGATCCATCTCTCAGAACCCTGTATTGAACCCTGTCTTATTTCCCAGATCAGTCAGTAGTGAACCCTGATCCATCTCCCAGGTCAGTCAGTAATGAACTTGGGCCTATCTCCTAGGTCAGTCAGTGTTGAACCCTGGTCCAACTTTCATATCCATCAGTATTGTACTCTGATAAAGCTCCCAGGTCAGTCAGTATTGTACCCTGGCCTATCTCCCAGTTCAGTCAGTATTGTACCCTGATAAAGCTCCCGGGTCAGTCAGTATTGAACCCTAGTATAGCTCTCAGATCAGTCAGTATTGTATCTTGATAAAGCTCCCAGGTCAATCAGTATTTAACCATGATATAGCTACTAAGTCAGTCAGTATTAAGCCCTGTTATAGCTTTCATGTCTCTTGTTTAAGATCGCATATGCCTGCTTTCAGGTCTTCCACCCTTGATGTGTATATCTGATAGCTTTAGGCAACTAGGCCGCTTATCATCCAACGATATTAATACATGTTATACAGCGTATATATTTTTATACCTCATTCCACTCCCACTGGTGGCACAAGTATCTGCATCTACATTCAATGCATAGCACCATTTCTTTGTATCAACATCGCCAGATCATTTCTCCTTGAACGTTCCTTAATATGTTTTGGCTACGGCAGCTTCCAAAGCTCTTATAAAAGCCGAGCGATTCTACCTGTTTGTATCATCGTGGCTCCTATATTTTTTGAAACGTTGGTAGTTGATTCAGCTACTTTACTGTCATATTCCTTGATATCATGTGGCTCCACGCAATGAGGACCATCCACCGATTATCTGCAGAATTTTGCCACATAGCTTAGTCCGTGGCATCTATAACATCGCACCACTTGTTGGTTGTCCTTAATCCTGCTGCAATATCATAGAAAAAAATCCGTTAACGGCTAGAATCTGTCTCACCCACAGAGATTATTCAACCACCCAGTGATTAATATCCTTTCCCGTTGCTTGATTATATCCATGCACGCAACAGAATTATTTCTTAAATTAATCCAGAAAGATTTTACTGCCTTTCATATTCTGTCTATAAATTTCAACCATATTTTATGTGTCCTTTATTTTTTTAATATGTCATAAATATCATAACCTTCGGTTGTTTCTTTGGCCAGATTCACAGCAATCAAACTCTTTCTTGTTTGACCCATGCTTTCCATTATATTATGCTCTCAATCACTGTTTTCATCTCAATAAGCATACCTTTTTTCACATCATGGAGTCTCTTTACTTTGATACCTAGTTTGCTAGATAAAACCGCACCTATTATATCCTTTCATATGGCCGCACCATTTTTGATTTCACGAAAGGCACTTACCTCCACGATGTAGGTCTGCCAAATGTTCTTACCAGTACTCAACTTGGGATTACTGTTCTTCTGAGCATACGTGCCCCTCTCCCTTTCAAATTTAACCTCCCATCTTGTTTCAACCATTTGCACTTTACTTGCCTCGATGACCACAAGCACCTCCATTCACTCACCCAGTTTGCCTTCCATCCTCAGGGCCTTGCTTAGGACCGAAGAGAACAACTTCTTCATTTTGCATATCATTCCGAGGAATCTGTCTTCTAAATTTCGGGTGAACTTCTTGGTTTTGGTATTATCTACCATCCGTTTAGTGTGTAGTGAGTATGGGAGACCCCCTCCCCATAACTCCCACACAGAGACCTCAACAGATATTCAGCCACCCTTCGAGTTAAACCATCTATACGATGCCCGGTACCAACACGAGGCACTATTCCAAAATTTCCGGGCGAGAAACATCCCCCAAAAAGAGTGGAGATGACTCTTGCCCCGTCCAGATCAGAAAAGTCCAGTCACCGTAAGGGCGAACTTGACTCAAACCTAAGAGCTTTCAACCCTAAACCGGGGCCACCCCACTAAACTGCTACACACAGCTATACAAAAGACACCTCCTTTAGATGTCCAGGAAAGTATAGCTGAATAATAGCCCTGGATCGTTATTCCACCCACCATCAACACCCCCTCCCCTGACCTTGTGGAGGTGCAGGTTAGATCTTCACTTTCATACAATTGTCTTAAAACTATTTAACACCGTAATATAAAATAACCCTTAAGTTAACTTTACCAAGTCAAAGCTCGGTTAAAATGCCAAAAGTATCAACAATTACCTCCAGGGGGCTAGTTCCCAGGTCTATCAATATTGAACCCTTGTCTTACTCCCTAGTCATGTTGAGTCTCTAGCAAGATATTTCCAACTCTTGGTTTTCAATCGCTTAAGCCGGTAAGTGTAGTGTAAGAAGTCACCTCACGCCTTTAGGTTGGCAAGGAAGGATGATAATAGAAGGTGGAGTTAATGGGACAAGTGACACGACGGGTCGTAGCAAGGCTGAAGGCAGGGGGAAAGAGACGAGGCTGGTGTGGGTTTTAGGGGTAGGGTGGGGGTTATCTCATCAATCTTCTTCCTTCGATCCCCCACCTCTTTATTAATCCACAAAGCGGCACCAAAGCAAACCCTTTCGTTAAAATGTTACGTTCAAATAATTGTTATTTTTTAGCTTTTAATTAACATCTCAGTTAATAGCTGAATATCACCCAAACAAGGAGACAGTTTCCTCTATGTAGCGTGGTGTCTACTTTAGAATGATTATTTATAAACTGTTTTTAGTATTCTTTAGTGCCAGTAGGCAGACTTATACCCAAGCTATTATGAGGAACTGAGTGATGGCGTTGATATGAAGCCTGCATTCGTCTGTTGAGAGAAAGGGAAATCACAATCTAAAACTGATTCATCCCAAGAGGAACATTATGGGAATCTTTACTGTGAGAGTCGAACATGCTCTTATGATTATTCTCTATTGATAGTAATAATAATAATAATAATAATAATAATAATAATAATAATAATAATATCGTATTTGTTTGGACTAAGTTAAGGTCCTTGACTTATATTACACTTAGCCACTAATGTACAATATATATATATATATATATATATATATATATATATATATATATATAT
>CABFWB010003047.1:52936-89304 GCA_902151455.1 Timema bartmani
AATATATATATATATATATATATATATATATATATATATATATATATATGTACTGTTAACTTAATAATTAAAAACTAGCCATAACATTCCTACAAAAAGTATATTTAAACATTGAACATTTAAATATTTACATAATTAATTATGTGTGTGGTCACACAACCAAATTTAAAAAAATACTAAATAGAGAAGAAAATATACAAACACGCATAAGCATGCACACATTAATATGTACATCGTATATATATATATATATATTGCACACATTAATATGTACATCGTATATATATATATGTGTGTGTGTGTGTAAATATATGATACTAGGTACTATACATAATATATTTAATATACATTCATACCCATTTTAAAGCTTGCATATAATCTAACAAGTTAATAATTATGATAATAATATGCAGTAATTATAGAGCTTAAATACCAATTTTATACTTTAAGATCAAAAATATAGAATTACTCACAGCTCCAATTTTGTTTCTAAATGTCCCCTCACATCAATGTCCGAGACTTCGCCCGCAGACGTCGAGCAAGCTTAAACTGAAAATATCGGTAGGCACGCGGGATAATATGTTGGTATAGTATGATCTGGTTTTATGGTAGTGAGGAGATCGGAGTTCAAATATTGGCCTGGTGTGACGAGGAAGTTTTAATTTTTCTATAGGGTTTTACACTCCTTACCCATGCAATCGCGGTTATCTTGCCTCCAAAGTTCTACTTTTCTCACCCTTGTCCCATTGGTGTAAATTCTAGGCAGTCTGGATAGTAGGAGATAATATATGACGAATGACCTAAGCCAAGGGCTAAGAATTAATAGGATAGTTTAGAGAAATTACAACCACAGTAACATCTAAAGAATTTACCAAAACAGAAGTGGTGAACCACACTTGGCAAACCACTTCCATTACTACAGTCAATGGTCATTCAGTCGAATTGATTGAGAGTGCCTTGGACAGTATGACCATGAGTGCGGTCCTTATTTCAATACATGCGAGTACATGAACACGAGAGTTTATTTATCACGCGATCTTGTGTCAAAGTGGACCATCTGGTAACAGGTTATGCTCATTTTTATATTTTAAATATGGCCGTAGAGTGTTGATTTTGATTCAACTTTTATTACAGTTAATATATTGTAAGAGATATATTACACCCTTGGTTTGTAAAAAATTACACCCTCAACAAATTATATATGATTAAATAAATTATAGTGTGAATATAATCCTAACTCCTACAAGTCTCCCTAAAATTATTATTGACACATGAGAGTCTACAAATTGCATCCGAGTCCTGCTAGATTTTTAACAAGAATGCCCCCGTTTGCTCGGCCCAAGCCTACTTAGCACCTTAGTTGTACTGATACTTACCTGACATTACATCCAGACCCTTCTTAACACCTCAGTTGGACCATTACTTACAAGTCATTACATCCAGACCCTACTTAACACCTCGGCTGGACCGCTACTTACCAGTCATTACATCCAGACCCTACTTAACACCTCGGCTGGACCGCTACTTACCAGTCATTACATCCAGACCCTATTGAACACCTCGGTTAGTCTATTACTTACCAGTCATTACATCCAGACCCTATTGAACACCTCGGTTAGTCTATTACTTACCAGTCATTACATTCAGACCCTACTTAACACCTCGGCTGGACCGCTACTTACCAGTCATTACATCTCTATACTACTTAAAACCTTGGTTGCACTGCTGCTTACAAGTCATTACATCCCTACCCTACTTATCACCTTGTTTGGACCACTGCTTACCGGTCATTATGTCCCTACCCTACTTAACACCTTGTTTGGACCACTGCTTACCGGTCATTATGTCTCTACCCTACTTATCACCTTGTTTGGACCACTGCTTACCGGTCATTATGTCCCTACCCTACTTAACACCTCGTTTGGACCACTGCTTATCTGTATTATGTCCCTACCTATCTTTGTCTTGATTGAATTTGCACCAATGAGAACGTGACAAATTTAAACTGTGAAGGTGTCGAAGCTTCTTTGTTTCCTCCTTCTTTAGGTTAGGCTGGTGACTCTTTCATCACCTTGATGTCCCCCAACAGTAAAAGGAAACAAATTAACTGTTGGTTCCTTACGACGTCACCTAATTTGAGATTTCGAAGATAATTTGCGAAGCGGGATGCATCTTAATCTGATGCACCTAAGAAGTCTAAGCACTATCACACCTAGACACCAAGCTACAAAATAGAAATAAAGGGAATAAAATTAGTAGTTCACCTTAAGAGGGCTCTTGTATGTGTGCTGATAAACATTTCCCTCTTTCTCTGACGAGTGTACACATATACATTCATATTCTCGCTTTTAAAACGTTGACTTGCTTTTTAATTTTACCTTTTCCTTGTTTCCTATTCTAGATAGACTTATACTACCACGGAATTTTTTAATCTAAATCTTGGCAGGAGGACTCCTACAGACCATTTTTGTGACCAAGCCAAATAGCCTAAGTTGTAGAGGATTTATAAAAAAAATGCGATGAAAATAATAATTTTGTGACAATGTAGGGCTATTTAGAGAATTATTTAAGAATTCATGGTTTTTGTTTCAATGTTAGATCTTTAAAACGTAAATTCATTAACATGGAAAATCCTATTTTTACCGGCTACATAGGTAGTCAACGTCCTTAATTATACAAACATTACTGACAAAATGTCACTCTCAACCTCTCTTTTTTAACTCCAAACTCCTCGTTTGAAGTTCAGCAGATCTGGTCTAAAAGTGACGTCACCAAAACCAAACCAAAGATCACTATATATAATTATATATATAATTATATATATATGTATATTAATATATATATATATACATATATATATATATATTAAAAGACAAAGAATGGGTGCAAATAGAGAGAAGTGGCCACGTACTCTTTATTCTGATGAACTATGGCGCAGTGTAGAAAGTGCTGCCAACGTCGAGATAATCTAACAAAGCATTGTTATCCAGGACTACGCTTTGGTTCTGTTCCAGAAAATTGTCTTCCCTTATGTTTCCTACATTTATATGTATGTGTGCACGTGACGCTATTGTTTTTCAAGGTCATCGCCCGCTGAGACAATCAACCTCGAGCTTAAGCCACAAAACCCAATACCGAGATTATTCTTAGTAAGAGATTAAATCCTGAGTGAATCCTGAGATGATTTAATGTTTCAAGTGTATGGAAAAGGGTGTTTGTATATAAGTGCTACACAGATTACTGGCCGTGTGTATTATTATTCAACAGTGCATTCTTAAAGTAGATTTTTCCATAAAAAATCAGGGAGATATTTTACTCTTTAGCTCAGAGCTAAGGCTATATGACTCAGTGGTAGGGCTGATAACAGTTCCAAAAAAGAATAATGTGAGTGGAGCTAACATTTGGAACATATCTGTCGACAAAACAATGATAGTACTATCATAAAGTGAGGTGTTCACCCGTGGTTCGGTTAACGCAGCTCACGATAAAGTGACTGGATTGTTAGAGCCTTCAGCCAACCTTAGTGAGAAGCACGGAGCTATGGCTGCCCATGTATTGGCATGTATACAAAACAAGAAATTACCAATTAGGCTTACTAACCCAGATCCCTCACCAGTTACATTGCGGGCAGGCACGACGATAAGCAAGTTATTTGAGGTATCTCAAGAGATTCAAGTTGCAACAATTGGAAAAATAAGCATGAGTGACAAACTAGTAGAACATCTTTATGACTTAACAAAATGCAAACTGGACCAGGAAGAAAGCCAAAGACTTTTCAGCTTGCTAAACGAGTTTAGTAATATCTGCTCCAAGGGAACAAATGATCTTGGAAAAACTAATCGTATTTATCATCATATTGAAACAGGTAGTGCTACTCCTGTCAGGCAGACATCAAGAAGTCTCCCAATACACCGGTGGGGAAAAGCGAGCCGGGTTGTGGAGGACATGATCTATGATGATATTATGCAACCATCGTCATCTCCATGGAGTTCTCTCACTGTCCTTGTGCAAAAAAAGGATGGAACAACCATATTGTGCTTGAACTACAGGAAGCTAAATGCAGTAACACAAAAGGATGCTTACCTTCTTCCACGGATCGACGATCTTTTGAACTCACTAGGAGGTGCAACATCGTTCAGTACCCTAGAAATTGCATCAGAGTACTAGCAATGTGAAGTAGCCACCAAGGATCGTTCAAAGACCGCATTTTCAACAGAGGAAGGGGGGCTATATGAATTCAAAGTTCTAATATACGGTGTGTGCAATGTACATGGCACTTTCCAACGTCTAATGGACTTAATTTTATCTGGGTTGCAGTGGAAGTCCACACTGATTTACCTAGATGATGTAATAGTTTATGGGAAAACATTCAACGAACATTTAATTTGACTTCAAGAAGTATTCTCGCATTTGCGAGAAGCAGGGCTCAAATTAAAGCCTTCAAAGTATCAGCTCATGCAGCCTCAAGTCAATTTCTTGGGACACACCATCTCAGGACGGAGAATTCCAACAGACCCACAGATGGTGAGTGCTGTTGAGAAATGGCCGGCACCAAAAGACATAGAGGGACTTCAAGCATTTCTAGGAACTGCTTTACACTACCGTAGGTTCATTAAAAGTTTTGCAAATGTGGCTGCTCCTCTTTACAAGCTTACACAAAAAGGAGAAAGGTTTATCTGGTATCAAACTTGTGAGACATATTTCAAAGACCTAAAGAAATGGTTTACTTCCAGTCCTGTTCTAGTATTTCCTTCACCCAAAGATAACTTTATTCTTGATAGATATGCAAGCAATGTAGGTATAGGGGGTGTATTGAGCATTAAATTCTATAGCGAAGAGACAGTACTAGCCTATATGAGTTGCACATTGACAAAGACAGAATAAAATTATTGTGTGATAAGAAAGTAAATGTTGGCTCTAGTTCTTTCCACCAGATATTCTTGTCACTATTTATACGGCAAGCCATTTATTGTCAGAACAGACCATAGCGCCTTACGCTGTCTTCAATCTTTCAAAGAGCCAAAAGTGCAGGCTGCACGCTGGCTGGAGCAACTTGCCGAAATGGAGTTCACAGTGAAACACAAAAATGGCTAGTCCCATGGTAATGCTGATGGGCTATCTCGGTGACCATGCCAACAATGTGGAAGAGACAGTGCGAAGGAAGATTCATTTGAAGCGATGAAAGCCCACGAAACGCTGAATAATTTCAAGGGACGTTTAAATAAAGTACTGAATGTGAGTTTTCTTGCGATCGACAGCTTCGGATGGAAGAACTATAGAAGAAACAGGAAGAAGATCCAGTAGTTAAACATGTAGTTCAGTGGTTCAAAGTGGGAGAACAGTCACCCTGAGACACTATCGTGCAAGAAAGTCATCAGGTGCTAATACTATGGAAACAATGGGATAGTTTGACGCTAAGGGACGGCTTGGTGTATCGACAGGGGGAGGTATGAATTAGGAACAAACGACTTCAGCTACTTCTACCACGAGACCTAAAAAAATGAGTCATAGAGGTATTCCATAGTTCACCAACAGGAGGTCATCTGGGATTCAAGAAAATGTGAGAGAAAGTTCGGGAGCGGTTCTATTGGCCTGGGCATCTGGAAGGTGTAAATGTCTGGTGCAGATCCTGAAATGATTGTGCACGTAGGAAATCCCCAAGTATAGCTGTAAGAGCATCACTCTTGAATCGTCGACCAGGATACCCATTACAACGGATCTCCGTAGACATCTTGGGCCCACTACCTGAAACCACGCAAAACACTAAATACATCCTGGTTGTAGCGGATCATTTCACTAATTGGACAGAAGCATACGCCATGCCTAACCAAGAAACTGTGACAGTATCAAGGATAATAATTGATGAATGTGTATGTCGATTTGTAGCTCCTGATGAAATCCACAGTGACCAAAGACGTCAATTCAAAGCTAAGATATTTCAAGAAATGTGCTTGTTTCTGGGAATCAGTAAAACAAGGACTACACCATACCATCCCCAATCAGATGGATTAGTCAAAAGGTTTAACCGCACACTTCTAGCCATTTTGAGCCAGTGTATTAATGAGCGACACAATGACTGGGACAACTTCCTTCCTCAAGTCTTATTAGCCTACAGATCTAGTCAGCATGAATCAACAGGCTACACACCGTTTTATCCCATGTTCAGGCGAGATGCATGACTATCTGTCGACGTTGCATTTGGTCACCCGGAAAAAGTGTTTTAGAATGAAACCTTGTTTGTGCAAGCCATGCGAAGCCGTTTCGAGTTGGCGTACGAAGGAGTCCGAGAAAATCTGGGAAAATGCCAACACGTACAGAAGACGCTTTACAATCGATGATGTTCAGGTATCCCTTATGAGGAAGTGCAAAAGTGTGGCTAATTAGCAGGGCCGTTAAACGTGGATGCACACAGAAACTACACAGCCCATGGGAAGTGCCATACGAGGTAATAAAACGTGTTTCCGATGTCAATTATCGTGTCAAGAAAGGCCAAAAGCGCTTAGTTGTTAATTTCAACAAGCTCAAATTGTATCAGGCTCTAGACACCGAAGGTGAGAACAAATAAGATCCTAAGGTTGTAGGAGAACCTGAAAAACGGGAGGAAGAAAAGTCACTGGAAAACCAGCTGTCACGTGAGGGGCGAAACACCCACCCTCTCCAGCAAGAGCACCAACAGGTAAAACTGGTACCAGCAGGACTGAGGGAGCAACTTCAGCAAACACGAATCTGCAAGTAGGGGACGGAGTCCGAACGGTGCAACCCAAAACCAGACTCACGTGAATCAGGGCGGTATCAAACCGGGTATAATTTTGTGGGCACTGGGTCGTGCCTGATTTATGAGGGAGGGGGAGGGGGGATGGTAGTGTAGCGAGAAAGACCATGCTCGAGCCAGTCCTGAACAGTCACCAGGCTTGGGCCACCCCTCACAGCAAGGGGATGGGGGACATTCCAACGGGCCTAGTGTAGGACTAAACCGGACAGTTGTGACAGAAGAGACAGTTGAGCAACCGAGACTGACAGTGTCGACACAAGAGTGCGTGTTTTCACATTGTAATGGACGTGTGCGACAAACTCATACATGTGTATTCAATAGACGTATTAATAAATACTAATTTATTGTAATATTGTAGTTTAAGATAAGATAAGTAAGTAAGAACTGTAACATATATATAAACACCCTTATCTATACACATAATCAATGGGGACAAACAAAGATCTCCGTTGTGAGGGGTGCCGGGTGTCCTAAAAGCTAAATATTAATAGTCGTGTCTACTATTCTGACAGCTCTTATTTTGCTGCCGATCTCACACGTCTAGCATAGACTCTGCCTTAAAATATTGGCTGATGTAAAAACTTGTGTCTAGGACCAGACTAATACTTGAGTGGTAGAGATTAGATGCGCCAAGTCAAAAGTCACAGGCTATAATTCCATATTAAGATGTAGTTTTTTATATATGGACAAATGTCTCTATATTTATTGATTGATTAAACCTGTAAAAAATAGATTTATTTTGTTGTTTTTTCAGAACCGCGTCTTACTACCTGTTAAGGCTGTACACCTATGTACTAGTTACACTAATTAATCAGGGATTAGAATGGTTGAATTTAGATTAAGTGTACCAGCATTAGCGAGGGGGAAGAATAAAAAACCATTTGTAAAACCACCCTCCTAAATACACCCAGCCAGAATTCGAACCCCGATCTCATTATCAGTAGCAGTCTAGTCATGCACGAGTGTCACGTCTTGGACCATGCGACCACCAAAGCGGGTACGATTTTTGCTTTGATAGAGGTTCCAATCAGGAACACAAAAGTATATTAAGAGAGGGTCAAGATGTAATCCGTCAAGATTAGACCGCTGCCTCTCAGGGGGGACGAAGTGTAAATCCGATATTGATGCATCTTTAAATTCAGCAAATTTTCAACACTTTAGGTAACAACTAAAGGTGAAAACACGCATACACAAATCTTTGTTTATTAATTATATGTCTACCTTAATTTTAAAAACCCACCCCAGTGGGTTTTCCAGGGACAAGGAGGTTAGGTTTCAAATCCTGGCTGAAAATACCAATGTGTTCTATATTTTTCGATAATTTTTTTTTGTTTTCAAATACGTCCTATAAATTCTACCTCTCCCATTTCACTAGTGTAAATATGCAAATATCCCAGACTAATTGTTAAAAAAATCGATAAAAAAAATTTCTAAGTAAACTCTACCTTTTTAAGATTTTTAACAAGTCAAAATGTAATGAAGTGGGACAGTTATTCTTTCTAATATAGTTTAAGAAATAAACTTCATAATTATTATTTTCTTTACTAATCACTTTACTATAGTATTGATTTGGTATCATTTCTACTTTACTTATTTAAATAGAAGATACATATTATATATTTTATGAAAGGGCTACACATATACATTACCTACAATAATATGTGTGTTCAACAGACAGCATCATATTAATCTTGTTACAACACTGGGGGATTTGACCTAAAGTTAATTAGCTTAACCACTAAACGTGAAATGGAGCATTTTGCTTCGTTGAAACAGTTCATTAGCTTTTAATATGAAATTTGTAGTGACATTGAAATCACAGTTAGAAATGATTCAAACTCACTCTAGATGGCACAATGATTTATTGATTCCCAAATATTTCGAGGGTTATCAAGCTGTAATTAAAACGAACCAATTAGGTTGATGGAAAAAAACACAGATCACTGAACCAACGATAGGAGCTTCTAAATATGAGGCACAAGTCACATATGGGAGGTATTGGAAAACATTAAAATTAAATTATTGAAAATGAAATCATGGCACTCTTGGCCAGATGTTCAAATTAAACATAATACACCCTATCAATATATTTTTGAAAGCTTAGCTAATTCATTTCAAATCTCATTGCATTGGTTACACTTCTTACTAGTTTATGTCTCGATATTCGATTGTCAAAGAGGCTTGATTTATCTATGACCCAGATTATAAATAAAAAGAAAGATGTACCGCACAAACTTTCTCACTCATTTAACTATAGACGGAAATAGATAGTACTAAAAATCATAGGATATATAAAACGAAATAATATACATTGTGGCAGAAGCATAATGCTAAAAGATAATCCCACTATACCAAAGCGCAAAAATAAAATAATATATTCTGTTACCTAGACATTAAGGAAAGAGGAACATCTATGTCCACCAAAGAGCACAACAATTCCCCGTTTCAAAGACCTCCATTAAAAATATAATGGCTTATTATTCGGTTGGTTTTGTAAAAATATATTTCAAATAAGATTTGTATGCTTACCGATGCTAAGTTATTTAGTATCTCAAAGTATTAAGGAGATGTGATACAAATTATAGATATTAGACTTTAAGTCATAGGGCCTATAACCGGGAAAATGAGATGCGTCTTTGGACTTGAAACTATAAAGAGTGTTCAGATAATAATTTTAATCAAAATTTCAAGAGCTGATTTCGAGAAAATCTAATGTTTATCAATTTACCCTTCAGTTAACCACCATTAGTCTTAGGTTCAGATATCTAATTCTGGGACATTGGCTAGAGGGGACCTCGCACAGAGCACCAACCTAATCTAACCTAACATAACATAACATGGGCGTTATAAGAAAATAATCTCTTAATGTAACCTAACAACACTGAACCCAACATAACCTGTGAGTACTTGTGGAGTTTATTTTTATGACATAGATGACTGAAAGAGATATTACATCCAGTTCAGTCACCTGTATGTAGATTATTTGCCGCTCTGGTGGCACAGAGAGTTACCCAGGATACACCACAGGAGGTTTTCTACACGTCATACCCGTAGTGAGATGATGTGACGATAGTGATTATGAAGGGGGAGTCTTAAACCTAACTTATGACTAAAACCCCTGTCAACCATTAATATGATTCCTTATAAGATAGAAATACGCAAGGTAGCAGATGGGAATTGAAGCCGGAACCTCTAGGTTTGTAGCCAGGTGCACTACACCATGGGGCTGGATTATCAATCAGTTATATAGGAGGAGAGGGGGCACTAAAAAGCAATCCCATCTGGGCGCAAAATTTACTTTTGGTCACTCTTGTCTAGTTCCATAAACGTTTAATGGGAACCTTAGGAAAATCCTATAGGCCGATATCAATTCTTAGCCCATATGGTAAAATTGTTTTGGCTCTAGGCTGAGATACAAACACATAGACAGACAGACGCCATTTAAAAAAAAACTTGTTCGTGTTCAATGGCTCATGAAACGGGAATGTATTAATTTTTTAGAATACATACTAAACACCTTTTAAGCGTTACTCAATTTTGTAGCACGCAAAGTTTGTGTCCACAATAGGCCGGAATAGGCAAGCTTTTCTCTTTGTATCTAAAAGTGTTTTGCTTCAGTCTCAGGTGGTTAAAGAAAGAAGCCAACATTAACTGGAGGTATCATAATATTAACATAAGTAGGTATCACATGTTTATTAAGTAGCCTCAAAACTGGCAAATTAATGGCTGGGAATGCTCGAATTAAAACGTAACAGTTTAAACTGTCTTTGAAATAATGCAAGCTTTCGAATGTAATTCCTCCAATAACATAACATTAATACATTTAACTAAGTTTTGATTATGGAATTTTACACGCAATGGTTTTATCTGTTTTCCATCACAGTAGTAAAAGTTAATAAATAATCATAATTTTGAATAATTAATCATTTGAGAAAAGTTATTTGAATGTATCACGCGATGATACTACATCTCTATACAACCTTTCATCTCTCACTTGTATAAAGAGGTTTGTTTGCGTGTTTGTATATTTACGATGAATTCGAAAACAACTGAACTGATTTGGACAGAATTTTCACTCATGTCTTTCTCTCTCTCTACTATCAGGACAGACATAGGATATATTTTTTACTGTTAAAAATTGTTAAATTGATGGATTTTATAAGAATATGTCTTAAACCACGCAATTAACAGCTATTTTCTCTTTATTGATAAATGATTATTCTCATATTAAATGGCAGCTTAAGCTCAAGAGATGAGAAAGAAATAATCATATAAATTAAATTAATTGTATATTAATTGTGTGCTAGCAATGGAACTTCAAGACCAAGAACCTTTTCATAAGTTCTTATATATACTTCAAGATTAGGATTTTTTGTGAGATTTTTACTTATAGCTATATTCAGAGCATACCGAGTACAATATTGAGTGTTTTTTTTAAAAATTATATTTACTTTTGTGAGCTTAACACCATAATCCACTTGACCACCTGATTGGTTAAAAAACAAATAAAAAAACTTAAAATTTGGCTTAGATGTATACTATGTCTAAAGAAATCTTATTGTGTCATCATTGTTATTAATCTATTATAATGAGTTTGAGGTGGGTGGTGGAAGGGGGAAGAGGGGAAGGAAACTCGAGAAAAGTTCCACTTTCTTACTTGTTTTTATAGAAAAACTTATTTTTAAGGAAAAATATATTAAATATTGCACTAGTATAAATATAATAAAATTTAATTATATTCCTGTGGTGACCTCAAAAGTTCTTGAATATCTGTCAAGGGTGTCTTGGGATTTAATTACAACTGTTTCTATTCATTCAAAAGTTTATCTTCTAATTCCGCTATGCTCTTGACAGATATTTAGCAACTGTTGATATCACCATGTGAAGAAAATCAATTTTTACGTTCCTACTGGAGTGATTTTTTATATTTTTTTGACAAAAAATATTGCTATAATATCTGCCAACACACTGCCCTTAACCAGTGTTTACTACATTCCCACCTTAACCACGTGAAGATCTAGTGGGATTGCCCCAAAACCAGAAAATGTAGTAAGAAGAACCTAGGTTTGTAAACTGAGAGAAACTTTATATTGTGTTCACAGGTATTTCTTTTAACTTCTCAAAATAGTTTTTGCGCTATACCTAAGACTACGGGACAACTGCCACGGGTATCCTTAAAACCAAGAAAAACATCAAACTGTAACTTGGAATAGGCTTTCATACTAAAAATAAACCTTAGGGTATATAGGTATGTACTATTATGTAATAAACATTCAACTCTGTATTTTGTGAACAAAGTTGTAGTGGACATCCGGGTATATTGAGCCTAACTGATTTGTCGGGATCAACACATATTTAGTTATGTGTTAAAATCTCCGTTGATAATGAAGCGTTAACTACTATTTTAGTGAACCTATAAACTTAAACTTCAAAAAAAAATTTGTTTTTACATCGTAATTATTTGATAACAAACCTTTTTTGTTGTTTGGACTAAATATTGGAAGAAAAAGGATCTTTTTCGAGTGTTTTAACTATTTGTAGCACATAGAGTGAAAGTATGAAGTGGGAAGGAAACGAAAGGCTGAGTGCATACAGCCACTGGATTCCACCCTCCAGGCGTAAGATAGGGTACTAGTGAGCGTGAGCTTAGGGAAGTATTTTTGCAGTTTTTATAGCATAAACATTTTGGCCAAAATAAATCAAATTTTTTTTCTATAGAAACATATAGTTTAGTTTTCTGCACATGCTAATCTCAACAGTTCTTGAATATCTGTCAGATGTGTCCTGGAATTTAATGACAACTTTTCTCTTCATTTAAAAAGTTTGTCACCCATTGCCACCACGCTCATGCCAGATAATCAAAAACTTTTGAGATTAGCACGTGCAGAAAACTAAACTATATGTTTCTATAGAAGAAAAATTTGACTAAATTCGCGCTCACTAGCACCCGATCATAAGTTGCATTCCTTGGTCGCAGCAAGAAAAGACAGACAAGCTATATATAATATACCTTACGCCAACAAGGCATGGAGGAGTGTGGATATGGTCAGTGAAGATGTGAAAGGAAACAAAAGAGCTTGAAGATGATTAAGACGAGAGAGAAGAAAGTGTCCCGATAGTGAAGGAGGTGTTGGAGGTAGGGATGTTCGATTCATGGGCTTTGAATCGATTCTCTGGATCGATCTAGATCAAGAGGCATAGTATCGATTCAGGCAAAAGATCGAATGCATTGAATCGATCTAACGGTTCATGTAAATAAAGTTTGCTTTATCTGGCTACACTAACCAAAAATGGTGCACCTAGAAATTTACNATATATCGAGTGGGGGAGGTGTCACCATTGTATCGAGGGTTGGGAGAGGCATCTAAACTCAAAAGGTACCGAGGGTGGGGGTGGCGTCAAAATGTATCGAGTGGAGGGGTGAGGAGGCGTCAAAAATGTATCGAGGGGTGGGGGCATCTAAATGTATTGGGGGAGGGGGGAAAGGCAGCAAAAACATATGACTTATTAAATGCCTCTGGAAGATAATTATATTATTTTTGTGGTAACCACAAAGGGCAGTGATTTAAATAATGTGTGTGGCCTTACATACAATGTACACTGTGTTACTGTTCTGTTTTATAATTTGTAAATTTAGGGGCACTTTTATGTAGTGGTAGGCTTACTATAATATTTTAGTCACAATGAGGAGCACTTTAAATGTTTTACTCGAAGAGAAGAATCAATGGTGGTGGAAAACAATATTTATGTAAGGGGAAGGAGGCAGTTAGTAAAGTTATGTATTTTTTTAAAAGGTTTTTGCCCTACAAATCAAAAGGGAGATTGGGGATATAGGAGCTTCCAGAAGATTTTTAAGAAAATCAGGCGATGTAGTGGAGACAAACCAGAACCTTTACCACTAGACCCCACAGAGAGACGCACTTATTTTCTTTCCTCTATCACAGCGAATTAATCTTTCAGAAACTGTGAAACTATTTGAATTAGTTGATCGAGAACTAGTGATTGTACCACACTTGTTGGCATCTGTCTTGAGGAAACCTCACAAATTTTTGTGGGAGGGTGTGTCTCAAAACTTGGGAATCACTATCTTGGTGGAAGTGTAGATTGTAGGTTTAAGCATTCTATAACTGATAAAACTCCATGGGGCAAATGAGGTTTTTACGAAATACTTTCAAACTATTGACTTTTTGGCCAACACGTCACTATAAATATATTACAGAATAAAAACTTGATGTGATCATTTACAGAACCTAGACGTAAAAAGAGCAGATCAGTGAATTATTCTCTTCACTTTACTAACTAAAGACAAATAAATAATTAGGAGCCCAAGAATGCAAGACTTGGTTTTGAAATTTTCCTAGTACTAATAGTCAACAAAAACATTTCCTAAAGCCAACAAAATTAAATTTCCCTGAATTAATTTGAAGTTTTGATTTCTTTCGAGGTTTCGATTCGATCTTTATGAAATCGCTAGAAAAAGAATCGATACGTGAATCAGATCGAGGCCTTTGAAACGATCAAAAAATCAACTAATAGAGGGCAAAGAATCGATTTTTGAAAAGATCGATCCTAGATCGAACATCCCTAGTTGGAGGGTGTCATTCCTCTTCTAATGTTTAAAGAATGAATGTATATAATGTGGATTCTGTTTTGTGGAAATAGCACTGTCTCTAAAGAAGGATCTGGAAAAAAAAGTTACTTAAACCGTATATATATATATATATATATATATGTATATATTATATATGTTGTTGATTTATATACAATATATATATATATATTATATATTAATAAACAACATATATCCGAATATTTGACTGTTAATTATTACATTTTAATAGAACTTACTTTGTTTGTGATAGTTTGTTTTGTTTGTCTCGCTAAAGGTTAAGGAGAAACAAATTTCTGTTTTAGCAAACTTCCTAGATTTTGAACCAAATATATGAATCCCTAGTGTTTTACTTTAAACGGGGCTGGCTGTTCAGTATATTGAGTTTTTGACACCTTCAATCCCACGACAGAGCCAGGAAACATAGACTGGTGACACTTTTAATGTTTACTTTGTGAAACACCACTAAGTGCACATCGGGCGTGTTTAAATATAAATATGAATAGCGAAATGGCATAGACCACGTGACTACAGGGTAGTGTATCATTAAACTCAACTAACCAGAAATTGTAAGTTTCACATAAGTAATCGGGGAAATTTTAAGGGTGTGTACCTTGGACCTAGACATCGTGACTACCGATAGGGTTACAGAAACTTGGCATTAGTTTACGTTCTTAGGGAAGCCGAAGTTATTGCCATCACTCATATGGTGAGCCTGAAATCTTAAACTACGTGACTGATGGTGCGGGTGCATACTAAACTACGTGACTGATGGTGCGGGTGCATACTAAACTACGTGACTGAATGGTGCGGGTGCATACTAAACGAAGGTCCATTGAAAGTTTTTTCTTGGTAATATTATTAGGGAAGCTAGTGGATGTGATCCTCAGGAGTCAGGAGTTTATTTTTACTTTGAGAAATGAGAGAGTAAGAGGGACAATAAAGGAAGAGTCAGCCTTGAAGCAAAAGATATTTTTAAAATACCAATAATCCCACGTGAGTAATGACAGGCATTCGCAGCTAGTATTTATTTGTATTAACATGTATTTAGGCTACTTGAATATTTCTATGAATGTGCTTGTAATTTATGTCCCTAAACAATTAATTACATCATCTATTTAAAAAACAATTAAACTATTTTAATTGATCCTCTTTGAACATAATGTTGTAGTTTAAAGGTGAATAATTACATTAATATTACATTCTTAACAAATAAATAGTATTAAAATTACTTGTATTTTTACTCTTATTCTATTTAATGATATTATATAGTAATTTCATATGTTTGCAAATTTTCCAAATATACTTTTTGTATTTGGATAGTTTTATAACTTTGCTTTGCTTTGCGAACATCACACCACGCACTCTCTTTTTTAAGTTTTAAGTTATTTAGTGAAGCCAGTTTATATGAAAACTCTCTATATAAGAAAATGTTAAAAGAGAATTTGAACTTTTTTCTCCCCGCCGTCTCATACGTTCTGTTTCTGGCACGCAATTTTATCCCAGTAGGAAATAAAAACAACAGGAAAGGCTAGATTAAATTACAAGTCTTGAATAATACATCACAAAATGAAAAAATGGATTCTTTAAAATAATGAAAATATGTAATGTCTTTTGTCTATAAGAAAATCACGCAAGTTATTTTAATCAAAACGTTGAGACTTTTTTTGTTACAATCTATGTTAAAACTAAATTATTTAATCATATCATTGAGTCATGAGTCACTAAATATAAGATTGCAGCTATATCTTAAATATTGCATTTGAAAATAATAAAGATTTTTCCTTTGCTAGTTAGTACAGTTTTTTGAACACTAATAAATTGCCCTTAACATTATAATTAAAGTTAGAACATTTTGTATTTACGTAGCAATGACTTATCCTTGAGTTATTCTACTTTGTGTCTCGTCCAGGCTGGATATCTACACATCATTTATGGTGGAGAGTTCATGGTGCGTTAAATAAGTCGTAAGTAAATTATTGCCAGTTAGAATTAAACATCTCGCCGTTAGCTACAGTGAGTATTCTGTTTTCAATACAGTCCTGTAATAATAATTGCAACTGAGAGAAATAAGGTGCTTGATCTTTTTAAGACGGATTCTCATAAAGAGAACTTTGCTCCATATATGCACCTACCTCGTCTCGTCTCTTTTTAAAAATACAGATTTGTGTGATACTGTGAGCCTACTGTAACGTCTTGGATTATTTTAAAAGGACATATTTACAAGTACAGGTTTGTGTGAATTTGTGAGCCTATTGTAACGTCTTGGATTGTTTTAAAAGGACATATTTACAAGTACAGGTTTGTGTGATACTGTGAGCCTATTGTAACCTCTTGGATTATTTTAAAAGGGCATATCTAAAAGTACAGGTTTGTGCGAATTTGTGAGCCTAATGTGTCATTTTGGATTGTTTTATAAATACAAATTTACACTTACAGGTATGATATGATTCACAACACAAAGATTATGACTTGATAACACTCATTAATAAATATATGTGGAGACTTTACCAGTCATCCTAAGTATAGTATGAAACTCTTTCTTTCCTCCTCCTCCTCTAAACTATTTAGGTAACAAGTAATTATATTCTTTTTATCGTTTGAGAAGATAGAGTTCAAATGCAATAGTAACAGATTCCTCGGTTTGATTCATGTGACATTTAGGACACCATAAAACACGTCTTGTCTGAAACCCTACATAAGTCAAAGACTTTTCAACGTGGAAACTCATCTGTCCTATCAGGGTCCAGTAGCCACTTGTTTGGGAAACAAACATCTCCTGCGCAGCTCCTCTGACCAATCATGGCGGGGTCTTTCGAGTGTAGACACACATTTTACGTGCGCAGCGGGCAATTTAGGGACTGATGGCTCTGTCATCACTGGACAGCTGGGAAAATCACCCCACCTAAACTATCTTCATCAGCGGGAGGAGTTAGCTCCTCCTTCCGTGAGTGCTGGACTGTCCCGTAGGGGTGCTCGTTAACCCCTTGGAGGAGGCCAGGCGCCTATCCTCAGGAATCACTCCGAAGAGGTTTCAACCCGAGTTGCCCAACGAGAACGTCTTGAATGTACGAGGAAAACTACAGGCCTGTCTTTAATTAGCGAAAAAACATTTTTGGTGGGAAGGTCAATGTTCCTTTTTTTTAAAAGCACACCTGACCCTTTCTACTCTGAAAGGAAAGTGTAAGGAACGTAGTAACATAATATTTATAGATGATTTCACGAAAGCATCAATTCGTAGAAAGATCCACGAATTTTATGTCATAAGAAAAACCGTAATCATATTTTAAAAATGATGATGGTAGTTGATTCATCAGAGAATATAAGTGAAAAAATAATAATTAAAAGCTTGAACTTGAAATGAAAAAATGTAAATAAAAAATATTCTGATTAAACACGCTGAAATAGTGGCATGAGGAGCCAGGTACTTACGTAAAATTCATGAATTTCTGAGTAGTGGAAGGAACATTATTTATGGTTATGAAACCTGCTATATTAATGCTGGCAATCCAAATTCGAAACAGGTGCTAAGACGCCTATTAGAAAAGGAAAGAGACCAATCACTGTGCACGCTGGAGGGGAAAAGGGTTTCATTCCCAATTCCCTTTTCTTTATCAAATCAAAACAAAAACCGGGAGACTACCACGATGACATGAGTTATCCTAATTTCAGTAAGTGAACCAGTGAGAAACGATCACCTAATGTTCCCCCCAGAAGTGTTATAGTGATGGGCAGTTCTAGTTATAATAAGTTGTGTTATGGTGAACAAGTAACCAACAAGTTCATCTGTAAACGATAACGTTAAAATGTCGCTTGTAGAAAACAGCATTCCATTCCTAAAGCCTGGAACAAGTCACCTGTGGACTTCACAAATGTGAATGGGCCATCTGATTTTAGAAACAATCTCACCAATCACTATATCTCTAGCGTGTACGCTACAGAATAATCCATGCGAGTGTGTGTGCGTGTTTGGTGTAAGAATGTTTACTAATTTTCATGGTTAAATGTAAGAGAAGACTTATGCCTTAATTTCACCATGTAAATAAAGACAACGATGATAATAACAATAATTCACTGAAGAAATGAGAAAACCATAACTAATTGAACTTGTCAAAACCATTCACTGAAGAAATGAGAAAGCCAGAATATATTGAACCTTTCAAAAACCATTCACTGAAGAAATTAAAAAGCCTGAATTAATTGAACTTTTCAAAAGAGTTCTTTGTGAGATGAAATACAAAATTAATGGGATAATAAAAGATAAAGGTCATAATATTTTGCATTTGCCGCCTTATCATGTGGGCTTAATCCAATAGAAATGGTTTGAGATTATTTAAAAGGACAAGTACTACAAGATCTCTCAAGTAATTCTCTTGTGGACAAAAAAAGTTGTGCGCAAGATTGTTTCAAGAATACACAGTATAAGAGTGGAAAAACTGCTGTGACCATGTTCACAAAATTTAGAATGATTATTGGAAAAAGGATGCGTCGTTAGATGAAGAGATAGAAAGATTTTTCACTCAATAACCAACTACCCATTACTCACTTCTATCACTCACTCAGTCACCAACCACCCGCATACCTAATGATAACATTCAAAGTCACCAACTACTCATATACCCACTAACACTCACTTAGTCACCAACTACCCATATATCCACTTCTAACACTCAAAGTCACCAACTACCTATATATCCACTTCTAACATTAACTCAGTCACCAACTACCCTCATACTCACTGCTAGCACTCACTCAAAGTCACTAACTACCCGTATACCCCCTGCTAACACTCACTCAGTCATCAACTATACATATACCCGATGCTAACTCTCACTCAAAGCCACTAACTACCCATATACCACTGATAACACTCACTCAATGTCACCAACTACCCATAAACCCACTGATAAAGCTTAACTTAAAATTCTGGAAACTCGTATCTATGTTAAAGAACTCTAAAAGCCTGGACGCAGCTAGCCATGGCAGAATCTTGAAACAGCTATTGTAGCTAACTTATTAGGAGCTCACATTATGGATAATCCCTCCCCAAATATGAATGATAGGATTGAACAAGTCATGCGATAATCCCGGTGCGTCTTAAATTTTAAAGCGTGCCCTAGGAAATGAGAATATAAAATATGTACACCCCTTTCCAAGAGAAGACGAACCTACCATTATCATGAGTACAGGCTACTGTGTATGTGTGCATTTAGAAACGTCATTAATAACTTGATGGTTTATACTGTGGGGATTTGGAAACTGTCGGAATATTGGGGTACTTTATAAGTAATGAGTAAATATTCTTTTAAATAATATAGTACCATTTACAAAAGTATGATCGTCAAGAAGACATTGGTTATCATACATTTCTATCTGATGAGCTATAACCCAATTTTCTTACAAACGGACTTATCTAATAGCTGGAAAAAGTTACGAGATCAACTTTGACGTATTCATACGTAGAGCTGTGTGGTCTTAAACTGTCAATTTTAATATGTATTATCAATCTTTATAAAATTTCATCAACAAGACAGTAAAATATTATTAATGTGACCTTAAAAATATATTTGTATTTTCTAAAAGTTGTTACATATGTCCATTCGTAAGAAAATCAAAGTATAGCTTATGTCTATTTATATTATATAGTTTTAAATGGTTGGCTTTTGAAGTATAGCTACTTGTTAAACGAATTTTAGACACACAAGACCGTTTTTGTATCCACTCAAGTGTAAGTTTGATTTTAATTACTGAAACATTTTAGAAGTGAAGATTCTTTTCACGCTAGCACATTTAGATCGTGTTCAGCGTGATCAAAGCTTTTGAAATTCATACAGCAAACCATGTAATAGTTTTTATGTCAGAATTATTCATTTAATTTCATACATTTTCCATATAACTTTAAAACATTCTGTTTCCCTACGTTATCTGCCTTTTGGCTAGACTTGAATACTAGCCTTTTTTTTTAATTTGGTGCCGAGATTAACACTGTAACATAATCATCTGGTTTTCATTAAAATTTTAATTTGGTTCAATAGTCTGGTGCACTAGAAATTTCTTGCCAAGAGTGAAAACAATAACAGACTTGTCTACGATTTTAAACCTGTATAAAGATTCTCATTGATATACGAACGGCTTGGAGCCCAGTTTAGTCGAGAGGGATCAGATTTTAACAATTCAAATTTTAAGAATCAAGTTAAAACAATGGAAAAAAATAGTGATGTCATGAATTTGTATATACAGGATATTTGGAAACTCATAGCCCAAACTGCACATATAGCTTGTTTGAACCAAAAATATGTACCGATCACCACTTCTTATGGCTACGGCCACAATAGCCTAAAAGAGGGTGGACGAAATCTAAGGAATTTAATATAGCAAAAAATGTGCAAGTTTAAGAAATATTTAAATTATTTATTCAAGGTAAACAACAGAGGTAAACAAAAAATACATGGCCTCACAAGGCAAACTGAAGAGTGTTGAAAAACATATGAATATGGCAGAGACTGCACTTGCGCGATACATTTGAGAATATATTTCACAATCTCAAAGTAAATTATTCATTTATTTGAATTAGTCTATAAGATACCCAATAAAAATAAAAAATCGTTAATATTATAATAGAGAGTTTAAAGAGCCTCTTTTAAATGGTTAACAACGCGCCTGAATCACCATTGTGGATTCAGACTAAAGAAATTTTAATTTTAATATCAATTCTGATATTTATTAAATAGTTTGAACCATTAAACCTTTGAAACCTTAATATTGTAACAAAGAGCTTAAAGAGCCTCTTTTAAACGGTTAACAACGCACCTGAATAACCATTTTGAATTCAGACTAAAAAAATGTAAATTTTAAGATTAAATTTAAATTTAAATATCAATTCTGATATAAATAAACAGCACAAAGGTTTGACTTCCCAATATAACTCAAAATTCTGTGGGACTATTAATTCTACCACTTTTGAAATAATCGACAAGATTCCGACTTGTTAATATTTAACTTTATAATAGAAAACAAAGCAATATTGCATTAGAATACTTATAATTTCTCACTAAACGCATTGGTAAATGTTAAAAATTATAGCTTGTAAACCAACAAAAATGAATTACGTTAGTATTTTCTTCAAAGAAAATACGTCTACAAAATATTACCTATGAAAAACATTATCAAATTTTAAAGGTCAAACTATTATTGGTAGCCACAAGAGCAATAAAAATTTATATTTAAACTAAATTTTCAGGCTAGAAAAAGAATCAAAAGTATTTACCTATTAACAACTCTACAAATTACAAAGAAACAAGCACCCAAGCGGCAAAAGAAAACATTAAGTTTTCCATAAAACAAATTTACTTTCAAAAATAAATATACTTGTGAGAGATTGCAGACGCCTACACTGAACGATTTCAATCACATAATTAATCTAAGTGTTCAAAACACTCAAACTTTTAAGGGTCGTTTAAATTTTAAATAACCATTAAAATATATAAAGTGTATATATGGCCATCCTGGATCGATTACGTCCAAGTACAGACCAGGACCCCTCGTGGTTGTGCCGGATATAATAATTAACTATGCTAGTTGATTATGTTCAAGTCCAGAGCAGGACTTCTCGTGGAAGTGTCGGATGTAATAGTCCACTATGCTAGCTGATTATGTTCAAGTCCAGATTAGGACTTCTCGTGGAAGTGTCAGAGTTAATAGTCAATCATATTTGCTGAGTTCCCTAGTTCTATTGGTCTAGTTGATGGATAAAGATGTGGGAGATTTTTATATTAATATTACAACGCCTCACGGCTAACAACACTCTCTTTTTAGCAACTGCCAAAACTTGGCTTGACACAAAGTCACGTACGCCGGACACATGGTAAGTTGACTGTTGAATCTAAGTACGTCCATCAAGTCACGTACACCAGACAACTGGTTGGTTGGAGTTCAACTTGGCCCGTTCCGAATTCAAGTAGGATGGACACCGATTTAGTTGCAGGGAAATATTGTGAGTGGCCCATTTGTTGCCCAGCCGGGCCAATCAGTGAATTTCTGGACCCCTCTATTGGAACATCTTGTTGCTGCATCATTCATAGCTTGCTAGGACTTTTCTTCATTATAGAATTTGGTGCAATCAGGTTGGTCATGGAACTCGTGCTAAGCTAGAAGATACAATGAGTGAGTAAAGCACATATACTAGACATAGTAAGTTTTGTAAGTTTTGATATTGCAGGATGTATATGGATATCGGCATTATTCGGAGTGGGTAGTATTAACGTAAACAAGCTATTCTTACTAGTGTTACTATTGTAGGATTTCTGTATGTATTTGTTTATTTGGGGTGGGTAGTAACTTTGTAACACTAGTTGTATTGCTAATGTTACAAATAATACAAAATCCCTATACACTTATATTCGGAAAACTTTGCTAATACCATTAAATTGTGTTCAAAGTTTTGGCGTACAGTGCCTTGAGATCAAAGCTGTTCAAGTATGCGTGTACAAGAAGTTGTATAGAGTTAGGCACGCGGCATTGCACATGTAATAATGGCAAGCACTTCCTGTGATGTAGGACCGTTAATGATGACCCTCAGAACGTATTCGCTTTTCTAGATGTACTGGTGTGTTAATTACTATTAATTTGTGGTAGTTCTGCTGCCGTACTCCAAGATGGCAAGGTGTGCTGTGCCATGCGCCTAGCTCCTATGCAACCTATTAGACACGTATGCTTGAACAGCTTTGATCTCCAGTTGCTGTACGCCAAAACTATGAACACAATTTATTGGTATTAGTATAGTTTGCCGGATGTAAGTGTATAGGGATTTTGAATTATTTTTAGTTAAAACAAACTATATGTGCAGTTTGGGCTATCAGTTTCTGAATATCTTGTATTATAAATTGATAGAGAGGCATTTTAGTGAAACATAAACTACGGTGGCTAATGTATCCTTAGTTTTAATACCCTTCTGAACTATACACATATCTACTCTATTGTTATAGGGACTAGTAGGTTAAAATTAAATAGTGTACCAGCATTTGTATGTAAGAATGATGGTAAACCATTTATGAAAACCAGCCTTTGCACACTTGTTTGGAATTCTAACCCCAACCTTTCCGTCACCAGCGATTCAAACAAGACTAGACTGATATCTATGTACAAGTACAATCCAGTGCAGGTAATTACAAATAAAATTCGGCTGAACCTATTCATCAAGTAAATTTATACATGCAGTTTTTTAAACCTACACTTTGTGGGGTGCATGCCAAGCTGTCTTTTAGTGCACCACGTATTACTAACCGTCCAAGGTATTTGCATTTAAATTTAATAAATGTGGTAGGGATGAGTATTTATATAAAATGTACACATATTTGTATTAATATAGGATGGGAACAAATTTGAGAAAATAACCCTTAGCCCACCAGGCCGGGATTTGAATTAAATCCTTTTTTATTTTTGTCACCGCTTCTCAATACTAGTTTGGGTTATACGCATATGACCCACCTCGGTGGCGTAGTTGGCTAGCGCGCTAGTCATGTTGAGCCCGACTGCTGAGGACGGGAGATCGAGGTTCGAATCTCGGTCGGGTGAACTGATGGTGGTTTTTCCTAAATAATTTTCCACTCTTCCTCCACGCAAATGCGAGTTAACTTCCTCTATTAAACCTTCCCAATTCCTAATCCATTAGCGTAATTAGTACTTAAGCGTATAGCCCGAACGGGTAGTAAGACGCGGTGTTAATAATAATAATAAATAATAATATACACGTATGAAATAATCGCACTAAGATTGATAAGTGGGAAGGTTGAGTTCAGAGGAAGTATAGCCGCATTCACTTGGAGGGTAAGTGTAAAACCACTTAGGGGGAAACTGTGTACGCCCATCCTGGGGTTTAACTACAATCTCCCCGTCATTGGCAGTCCAAACAATTGTGAGAGTGACGTCTTAGATTATTCGACTATCGAAGTGGGTCCCAACATTCTTGCTAACAGCAAACCAGATAAGACAATACTGGCGCCTTTTCCCCCTGATCCTACCTGTATTTGTTAATATCAATTCTTCTTGAATATAATCTCACTCCAGTTAGTAGTAGATTCATTCTCACGCACCGACTACGGTAAGCTTTATTATTTCAGTTCTTGTGTGATATTGAATGTGTTCTACCTTCAGACTCGTCACCGGAAGGAAAATAGGTTTATGGCAACCGTGCTTAGCGCATGTTTCAGGGGTTGTTCTCTTCACGGTGAATTACCCCAACGAAGGAAGAGTCTAGTCTCGCTACGCCAAGCGTGCCAAGACGGTGAAGATCTAGAGCGGCCTGCGTGAAACGTCCCACCCACCACTAGCTTCGTGTTAACAGGAGAGAGCCTTTCAGCGGGAAATGGGACGTAAATGGAACTAACATACATTCTATGAGCCAACCTGCACCTTTATAGTAGTACTTTGCTCTGAGCTGGGATGAGTAAATAGTAGTTTGTGATAAAATACAGGATAATTTAAAGTTATCGTCTTCAATGTAGCCATGGAGTGCAAAGAATCAGCCAAAGTTGTAATAAAACTTAAAATTAAACCCGCACCGTAGGGCAGAGAGACAACGCCATTCTCTCTTAACTTCTGGTTTTCATGGTGACGAGAATGTCAGGATTCAAATCCTGGCCAGTTGTACTTAAGTGTATTTTTTTATTGATTTTTCCTAAATTCCTTTTACATTCTCTTTAAAATTACATCTTTCAAATTCCTACACAATTAATATAAATGTTCATATATCTAAGACGGGTAGTAAGACGTGGAGTGCAAACGAAATATTCTTGATCTAAAGATGGAACAGTTGGCCTACTTTAAATTAAATAATTGTACAACCGTTATGGTACATATCTTGTACTCCTACGGGAAGGGATGGATAAAATCTATTGAATAAAATAGTTATTAATTAGACTTGTAAAAAAACTGTTGAATTTAGAGTCACAAGAACATTTTTTTCAATTTAAAATGTTGGATATCTTAACACTCTTTGATTTTAAAATTGATATTAAATCATATTTTTCAAATTACAACTATTTGAAGATTTAAAATGTAACTCAACATTCTATATGATGATTATTCCGAAATATTGTCAATATAATATTTTGAACGTTATAAAATCTTAATTCGCAATAATATGGCACTTTTATAAATTTAAAGTGTTTCCGTGTGAGTTCAAAACTATGTATTGCATCCATTTTCAATTTATCTTTGACATTACCTCTACAAGATCAATAATCTGGAGCTAGGAATCATTGGAGCAAAGTGCAAATATTTGAGGTGGGTAACATACGCTATATATTCACAATAGAACAATGTGGAAGAACATTGTTTGTAAAAACTTTAAAAAAAATGACACCAATAACTTTTTTAATTGTCTTATTAAAGAATCTTTGTTCCTTTGAGATAGTTTAACAAATAATCAGAAACTTGAGACGCACCCTTAATTGTTTTTTTGTTGAGGTTAGGTCTATTGATATGTAATCTAATAAAGGCGTGCACAGTTCATATTTTAGATTCAAAGGCGAATAAAATATATTAAATATTTCCAAAAATGAGTAGAAATTACAATAGGTTTCTTATTTGTTAATGTTGAGACACCAAACATAATTTACAATACGGACTGTATAACGGTTACTATTCTAATTAATAAATAAAGTTAATACTTACATTTAATTTATTTTATTTTTTGCAATATACTTTTACTTGTAAATCTAATTAGTAATTTTAATAAAGACACAAATTGATTGAAAATTGATAGTAAATATTTACTTTATCTTCCTGCTAAAAAAATCAAATTGAGATATTTTGTAACCCTCTAAGTGAGGCATATATTTTTCTTACACAAAGATTTTGCTGACAAAATTAATATTTGAAGCAAAGTAGATGTTTTAGAAACTTCACACAAGCCCATTAGCTACATTATTAATTCATTAAGAACAAATATATTTGCAAGAACAATGCCAGTAGATCAATTACTTAGTTAATACTAAACTTATAAGATACATTATTTTTTATTTTGAATCATTTAATTATTATTATTATTAGCACCGCGTCTTACTACCCGTTCGGGTTATACGCACTTACGCTAATGTGCAATGGTAGGGTGATTGTGAGATGAAATGGAGGACCTACAGTTTAACGTGGAATCCGAACCACGGTAGAGGCCTGGCATTCCTCACATTCACAAATTGTGATTAATACACGTCTTGTCAGAGGTGAAGGAAGGGTTTGGCAATCAGATAAATCTGTGCCGGGAGAATCATTTAATGTTCAGTTTATAAATACATTAAAGTATCAATAGTTAGAGTCTCAATAATTCAAGGTTCTTTACAGGGATGCTGGAACGTTATTTACTGAGGGAGGAGGGGGGAATATGACTGTTTGTCCATGAGAAGGTAGGTTGAATTAAAAAAGTATGCGCTAACATAGCTTAGCACCACCCATATCAATGCACTTTTTACTTTCTCTCTATCTTACAGGTAGAGAAAGTATGGTGATCGTCAAAAAAATCGAACTCGAGATTTTGATGAATCTTGACGTTTCATGACTCCCTGAATCCGAAAAAGTGGTTTTTGAATTTCCGTCTGTCTGTCTGTCTGTCTGTACCTCCAACTAGAGCCTAAACTATTTTACCGATTGAGCTGAAACTTGATATCTAGGGTTTTCATAGGGTTGCCCCGAGGGGTTTTTGGAATTGGATATCTACCCCTAAAATTAAGGGTAGTTTACTGAAGGGAAAAAAGAGAAAAAGTCGATTTTCTCAAAATCGGCTCTAACGATTTTGATTAAATTTCATTTATGAACATTAATAAATATTCCAAACAAAATGGCTACCCTCAATATTTCGGCAAAATGGCTTTAAGGGCTCCGGTCTGATGCGTCAATTAACATTTTTTATAATAGCTCCGAAACTATTTGAGATATGAAATTACTTAGCATTACAAATATGTATATATATTTATAATACAGATATTTTATCCGAAACATATTTTTATAAAATCAATAACTTTCAATCTATACGCAATTATATGAATTTTTTTAACTTTTTGGACATTAAAGTTTAAGTATTGCGACCGTAAAAAAAAACTAACCTGAAATGTTGATGGATGTCGACGTCTCATGACCCCCCGAACCCTAAAAAATAGTCTTTGCAATGCCGTCTGTCTGTGTGTCTATAAAAACTTAAAATTAAGGGTAGTTTACTGAAGGGCGAAAAGAGAAAAATTTGGTTTTCTCAAAATCTGCTCAAACGATTTTGATTAAAATTCGTATCTAGGCGTTGATTAAGATTATAAATAAACTGGCTATTTTCATTTTCCTATGAAAATGATTTTTAGGGTACTTTACAGAAGCGTTAATTTCCGTATCTCCACAACTATTTGAGAAACTAAACAACTTATCATTGCAAAATTGTAGGACTATTAGAAATAAAAAACTTTTATTTGACATATATTTTTATAAAAGCAACAGTTTCTGAGATATTTGCAAATATATTAATACAATTTTGTGAGCTTTAGTTGTAAACATATACTACTTAAGTCTTAACGCAATAATTCTCCAATGCCATAGAGTAATTAAATATAAGTATCTAAAAAAGTATGTTATTTTTCCTTAAAGCTCTTAGGAGAAATGTTTGCATAGCAATGATCTATCTCCATTTTAGACTCAATAGTCAATATTTACATTTTTTATTGGTCAAAATGTATAAATGAATAATTAAATATCAATGCGATGACTTGAAGATCTGCAACACCTTATAAAATGTTAAAATTTTAACCAGAAATCGAAATTTTAATACGAAGTGTTGACCCTTGTGGAAGACATTAAACTGTTTGAAATGTTCTTAGGTGGACAAAGATGCGCCTCTTTTCTCATTGATTCTATATCATTGTATATTATTTTATGCGTGTTCTTATGTGTAGTGGTGATGATACAATGTACATTATTCCGTTCAGAAATCTTACGAGTTTATAGAAAGAGAGAGAAAGTCTGTTCGGTGCGCCGTACCATTTATTTTTTATTTTTTAGCACCACGTCTTAATACAGCCATTATTTGATAGGCTCTATGTGTATATGTGGTTTGTGTAGTTATATATATATATATTTATATGTAGTATACACAGAGTGTTCGGAAACTTATAGCCCAAACAGCACGTCATATAATTTGTTTGAACCAAAGATAATACGAGTACAAAATCTATATACACTTATATCTGGAAAACTTTGTTGATACCATTAAATTATTTTCAAAGTTTCAGCGTATAGCGCCGGGAGAGCAAAGATGTTCAAGTATGCGTGTATAACAGGTTACATATGAGTTAGACGCGCGGCACTACACACCTCGACATCTTGGAGCATGGTAGCAGAACATACCACAGTTAATAGTAAACAACACGATAATCCATAAATGCGAATACGTTCTGAGGGTCATCATTACCGGCCCCACATCATCCTTATATATAATTTTATAAGCCCGTTTCTAGTAATAGAAATTACGAAGATATGACAACAGATTTTGACAAATGACCACTCATTAACGGTTAGGAGTCCAGGATGTCGAGAAAAGAGAAGTTTTCCACGAAAACCCCATTTTCACAGAGAATTTTCAGTGTTTCATTATTTGTTAATCATCATGGATACGGTTGTTTGATGCATGGTTGTAAATCTCTACATAAAATATATCTCTTTAGCTAAAAATAATAACCTTATATTCATTTGTTGGTCCGAACACATCATAATTTTCTCTTTGGATGAATATTTATCTTTGAATGCTGGTCATAACACATCAATATTGAAATGCCTAGACTGGGGAAACATTTTTTTTTTTGGAATGTTGTTATCGCTAATTCGCTTTAATATCAATAACATTGAGCATAATTTGAAACTTAAAAGGTGAAGTTAAATTCGTGAAAATATTGTCTAAGTTTGTTTCGCGCATGGTAAAATTATGTTTAAATATAATATGTTTAGTTATATATTATAAGTTCAAAAACGATAAAATGATATTGAATAATGTTTATGAATGGCCATTTTAAATAATTAAGTACCTATTAGTTTTTGTTTTCATTTCTTTTCTTTCAAATAATGGGTTTTGATGTTTATTTTAGCGAATATTTACACAATACAAATACATAAGTTAAGCTATGTTTTCAGTTTTTCATCTTTATTTTGAGGATATTATATTTCAAAGTAATGGTTTGTGTACACCATCTATCTTTTCACATTCTCACAAATACAGTAAGTTCAGCTATGTTATCCTGTAGATACTTAATTTTGAGGGAATGATATTTCAAATAACCGTAATGTTTGAGTACCACATCTCTTTTTTCACATCCTCTATCTCTATTTGACACTCTCTCTCACGCTCTCACACACATTCTCTCTAACGCTCTCACACACTCTCATTCACACTCTCTCCCCTAACACACACACTCTCTAGCACACTCTCTCATATGATCTTCTCTCATTTTATTTCTCACACTTTGTCCCTCTCTCTCACACAATATCTACCCTCACATACCCTCTCTATCACACCATTTCTCTCACATTAGCTTTATTATACTTTTTCTCTTAAGCTCTCTCTAAAATGCTCTCTCACTCAAACGCTTTCTCTTTTTCAGACGTTCTCTATCTTTCAAACGCTCACTCTCTATCACTCAAAATCTTTCTCTCAAACTTTCTCTAAATAACTCTTCCTCTCTCTACATATCAATCTTTCTCTCTCTCTCTTTCAAACCAACTTTCTCCTCTCTCAAACTCAATTTCTCTCTCTCTCAAACTAACTTTCTCTCTCTATCTCAAACTAACTTTCTCTCTCTCTCTCAAACTCTCTTTATCTCAAACTCACACTCTCAATTTATCTTTCTAGCTCTCTCTCCAACACACTCTCTTAGATTCTGTCTCTAACTCTCATTATAATATTCTCTCTCTAAACTAACATCTCCCTCTTTAACTTTCTTTCTCAAACTCTCTCTCACATGCCCCACATTTTCTCTCTCTTTTACACAATATCTCTCCCCAAATTTTACACTATCTTTTTTTAATGCATGCACACACTCTCACACACTTTATCACGCACTCTCACACACAAATTCTCTTTATATCTCTCACACACATTTTCTCTCCTCACACACACACACACACACATTTTATATATAATTTAATAAGCCCATTTTGGATAGTTGAAATTAAGAGTAAACGGTTTTACCGATTTTAACCTATGAAGTCATTTTAAAGGTTAGGGATCCAGGATACCAGCAAAAATATTAGCCTAAAACTAAAACTAAATTTTCCTTGCGAATTTTCCATATTTTCATTCTGTGTGGGCAGTGGCTAAACCTTACAATAATTCTTTGTTTACATTAACATGGACACCATTATTTGAGTATTATTGTATATTGGTAAATAAAATATTTCTCTTTGGTTAAAAATAATAACAGCTTAATAATTCTTACTTGAGTGGTTCGGTGTAAATAATTGTTAGAGAGCTGGGAGAGGTGTCGTTTTAAATTTATCATCGTAGACGGAATTGGGAAAAATAAGTTTTGATTCAAATCTAACAACGAAAGCTAAATATCCATGTAATCTGATAGCCTTTGACGAGTAAACTTTTAATTAGAAAGTCAAGTAAGGTCTTATTATACATATTTTTTCCCAATAAAAAATCTATAATACATTTTAGTGCAATAATTTGCAGGAATCGCTGCAACGACCCACTTGTAGAGTTTAAAGTTCTTGCCATTATTACAAATTCAGTGCCACACACCTAACTCTCATGCAACTTGTTGCACACGCACGCTTGACAGCTTTGTTACCTCAAAGCTTTACGCCTAAACTTTGAACACAATTTAATGGTAGTAGTAGAGTTTGCCAGATGTAAGTGTATAGGGATTTTGTATTATTGTCGAGGATACTCTTTAAACAATAATACACTTGTTTATAATAGATAAATATTTGAATTATTTTGCTGAAAAATAAATGTGCTTTAAAATCCGCCAAAATACTGCTCTTAGCTCGCAACCTCTACCATCCCAACTTAATAATATGCCTTCATTTAGATTAACACGCACGGTTAGTATGTCCAACACTCAACTGGAAGTTAAGGTTTAGTTTAGATCAGCTTTTTCTGACACTCAAAGTGTTACTTAGAAGTAGATCTACTTCAAAAATACGTTTCATCATTTTGACAAGTAATATTAACATCCTTCATCAGCAAAGCTAATATTTGATGAAATGTCATATTTGGTACATCATAGACAATGCTCATAGGTAGGGATGTCAAAATCAATTCTTTGATACCTTGATACACTCTATTAGTATCGAAAGAATCGAGAATCGATCTTCATATTACGATTCTAGATAATTTAATTCTTAGTTCTCTTGTCTGCGGACAAGATTTGGGGTGTGCAATGGTTTCATGCCAGGTAGAGGTTTTATGGACAAGATATTGGCGTTGTAACAAGTTATTGAGAAATGTTTGGCAGTAAGGAAGACTATTTATTGCGCATTTGTTGATCTGGAGAAAGCGTATGATCATGTGAATAGTAGTATATTATAGAATGTTCTTAGAGAGTATGGTGTGGATGCGTGATTCGTAAATGCAATTAAGGTGGTGTATGGAGGAAGTAAGAGTGCGTAAGGGTGGATGGAGTTTTGAGCGAATGGTTTGACATTGAACAGGGTGTTAAACCAGGTTGTGCTATGTCACTATTGTTGTTTAATGATTTCATGGATAAGTGAGTGAGGGATGGTTGTGAGAACGCGTTTGGTCTACAACTTGACTATGTGAGTGTGAGAAAGCTGTTATATGCAGAAGATGCCGTTTCAATGGCTGAAAAGGAAAGTGACTTGCAGAATGCATTAATTCGTTTGAGTGTGACGACAGATAGAATGTAACTTCGTATCTTCGTCTACAAAACTAAGGTACTGGTTTTTAATAAGGACGGATCAGGAAATGATTGTCAACTTAGTATAAATGGAAAACAATTAGAACAAGTGAATGATTTTGTGTATCTGGGCAGAATGTTCGGTAAAAATGGAAGGATGTATGGTGATATTGACAGAAGGATCAATGCATCTCAGAGAGGAGTTGGATGTATGTGGACTATTGCAAATAATGAGATAGTATCAAAAGAGGAAAAGATGGCTCTACATAAAATGTGTTAACGCCAACGTTGTTTCACAAATGTGAAGGGTGGGTTTGTCAGGACGAACATAAGAGCATGGTGAATGCAGTTGTAAGGAGTTATTTGTTGGTAAAAACACGTGATTACTATTGTAATTCATAATTATTGCATTAATCATGAATTATATGCTTTGATACTTGGTAAAACGGATTTTTTTCTTTGTTAAAACTAAAAATGAATTTTGTTCATTATTATTTACATTTTTTAGTTCTTTTGTTATGCTTTGAAGTTGAGTAAATGTGTTTTTATATGAGGTTTGGTGCTTGGAAATATTAAAAAAAAGAAGGAAATGTACAAGAATAGAGATCAAGAATCGAAAAATCGAGGTTGAACGAATTGGAATCGATAAAAAAAATATCATGACATCACTACATAGCTTATAAGTTATATTTATAGCTAAGACTTAGATATGTTGATATAAAATGTTTTGTCATTTATCAACTTGAATATTTAAACATGTTTTCATGTTTATGTTGGATAAGGTCAATTTTGGTATATTCATCAATACTCAAACATAGGATTTTTTCCCCCACACAATTGATTGACTGACAAGATAATTTTTTACATCCACTACAATTTTTAGATTATGGCCTGGGTCAATTTCTTAAATTCAAGCCATATATATTCCACTGCTGGCTGGCTAGGCTTATCGTAGTTTCATATACCATTTAAATTATAGGGTATAATATAGATATAATTATAGGCTATAATATAACTTAGGCCATCAATATCTCAATGTGAGAGAGTAAACACATATTTCATCAATGATAAATTTTTGGGTCACGCTGGGAACCGAACCTGAGACCCTTAGCTCAGTAATACTACAGACTGAGCTAAGGTGTCGGATGACAAGAAAATGTAGGCTTTAAATAAGCTTTGAACACTCTCTACATTTATGGAAGTAAAGTCCACAATTTATCGTGAAGGTTGAAGAACTGTAACTAAGCTGGAATGTTTTCTGGGATAGCGGGTAGCTAGAGTTTCTAAATCAGGTATTTGTAAATCAATGGTCATGTTTAAGGAAATGCAAGAGTTTATTTACTGAAGGTTTTTCAAGGCATACATATATATTATTATTATTTTCAGTTTGTAAGCTATACTTGTACATATTTCTGAATTTTTGTTTACATTTCGTTTACATTTTAGGTTGTTTTTTTTAAGTACCGTAGAATTTTTAATGAATATCGATATACAAGTTGTAAATAATTTAAACTATGACACTGGTAAATCAATTCATTTGAAAATTTTAAAAACTACCCTTGGACAAGAGTCGCAGATGGCTGTGGCATCTGATGGTTTCAAATATATTTCACTCGTATGTTGATGATGGTTCCACACGTCCATCACAGACTTAGCCTTAAACTATGAGGGAAAAATGACATTGTGCACGATATGAGACTTAGATAGCTCAGTGGTAGAGCATTGGCGCTCTAAGTCAAAGATCTTGGCTGGGTTCGATTCCCATGTCCAGGTGTCATTTTTCAATTAATTTTATTTAGTAGCACTCTTAATATCGATCACTATTTTTTTCTTATTTTCTGGTCACTAAAATTCAGGCCTTTCTTATAAGAATGATAACGCATGACCTCAATGAATACGGGATGGTTTTTAAATAATTTTTCCATTTGACTAAAAGTCAAAGTTACCGTGAAAGCACATTAGTTGTATATTGGGGATTCCCATTCATACTCTGAGCACGTGTTCCTTCTCCATGACTCGTTTTGTTAACTTTTATTATCTCTTGCTTTCTATTTTTCTAGTTTCCTCCTCGTTATATCGCTATCAAACACACTCCACCTAGATTTTCCTCATGCACCTCCATGGGTGGATGTGTTAGATTTTGAGTTATTTCATACGTTCTGTTTCAGTTCTAAGATTTTATTTTCATATTTTACAACCTCATAAAAGGTCTTAGTGTTATATGAGGTCATAAACCCCCAAAAAAATCTCCATTGTACATTATAAAATCAGAGCTTCGGAAATAAAAACTACACAGTAAAATAACTTGTGTCCTTGTAAACATAGGTCTTAAGATATTATATAGAAGCATGCAGCATATTAAATATTCATAAACTTTTATTTTTTTAAAAAACACAAGAAAGGATTCCATATACATTACATACCTACATATACATTATATGAGCAGCTTCTACTTACGAATTGGTAGTTTAGGTCTGAAAACTAATCCATTGCACTATGGCACTAGGAACTCGAAAGTTCATTACTGCACTTATAAAAGTACGCCACTTATCCCTATCTTGAGCTAATTCTATCCAGCCCACCTCATTACACCCTATACCCATATTGAGCTAATTCTCTCCAGTCCACCTCACTTCACCCTATCCCTATCTTGAGCTAGTTCTATTCAGTCCCCTTCGTTACACCTTATCTTTTTCAGGTCCATTCTAATGTTATCCTCTCATCTGCATTTAGAGCTTACCAATGGTCTCTTTCTATTGTGTTTGCCAGTCAGTACTCCGAACAAGGTTCTAAATTCTCCCATTTGTGCTGCATGTCCTGCCCACCGTAATCTGCGAGATATGATTATCCTAACAGCGTCTTGTGATGAGTACAAAGTATGTAACTTATGACTCTGTAACCTCCTACACTCCCAAATTTTTTGTATTAAAAAATTCAAAATTTCCAGAAATTTGGTATTTTTCTGTCCTCATGAGTTATTCGAACTCTTATAAATAGCCTATAAATCTAAACTTTAGCATATCGATAGGTCTTAATATGGAATGTTCTCTAGAAAATTCAAAAAAACGAAAATGTACTAGGATGAATTCAAAATAGAAGATTGAATTAAGCTAGAGACGTTGAAAAATTAATATTTTTTTTTCTAACCTCTAAATTGTTACTATGTAGCATTAATTTATTTTAACTTTTTTACAACCATTTACGCTTTGACATTTGTAATGATACTGTTTTGAGCCCCTCTAATTTATTTAAAAAGTCGTGGATTAAGTGTATTTTTCTTTAAAGAAATGTAGGTCTATGTAAATTTTCCTTCTAATAATTCATCCATGGAGAACCAGACGTTTTTAGAAGTAACTTTCTTTTTTTAAAAAACCTCCTTCGTTCTATTTAAAAATCTGGTGATGAGTTGGCTGCCTTTTACCCAATAGGAAGCTAGCCTTCGCAACATCAGCTTGTCAGGAGTTCTCCTATTAGTTGATTTTGACACTGAAGACAAGGGGTCCAAGAAGTGAGGGGTAGTTTATATACAAGGGGCTGGTACATCTTGTGCGTATAGCTTTTAGCAATCTCAATCTCAATCTCAATCTGTAGCAAGCCCTAGCACTAGCTCTGGCTCTCCACGTCAGTTCGTTAAACAAATAACAACTGTATCATTTTAATATAAATTTTATAATAGTTAAAGTGTAATTAACTAAATAAATCGTTTAAAAACATTGATTTGTATTGATTTCAACATAATTACGTATACTCAGATAATCATTTAAGCAAGTGCGCAGTAAGACATGCACGGGTCATCATCATCATCATCATCATCATCATAAAAACGGTATCAGCCCCAACAGGCAAGAGTTCAAATATTGTGTATAGAGAAGTTATAACTTATTCTTCAAAAGAAATGTAATCTTTTGAAAAACGTTCAAAATATATCTTTTTTGATATTGTGTAGGGTCTATTTGACAGCCTACTTACGCGTTTTGAAATAAAATTCAGAACAACAAATGAATTAACTACTAAACATTGTACCACCCCCTTGTCCTCTCATAGACAAAGGCTGGTGCACAAATTTAAACAGAATGTAAAATAAAAAAAATAACAA
>CABFWB010003048.1:0-22323 GCA_902151455.1 Timema bartmani
TATTGCTGATAAATTTTACGAAGCATGTTTCGACACCCATTTATACGCTCATGGCGATCGTGCAAATTAGTCATAATAAGAACCATTATTGTGTGCAATTATAATTTATTTATCTATTTGAGGTATTTAACGTGTACTCTCTGATCCGAATGATAATATCAGCACACGAGAAGTTCTACGAGCGAGTGTTAAAGAGCCTACCAATTTTTCCGGGAAAGGTATTGCAATTATTATTCTTATCTCTCTTTCATCCATCTAATATAATGTCTCTAGATGGAGGAAAGCTAGGAGTAGGATAGGAATAAGAAAGGTGCTAAAGCTACTACCAAAGCCAGAATATTTTGCCAAATCATATTTAATGCATGCATTAAAATGATTATCATCAAAGATTCCTCGAAGCACGAGCTCAGTTTCCTCGTTAATGTTTTATGAAAGAAACTCAACACAAAAATAGCCACTAAAAACCATCTTTAAAGTGCGATTTTGAGCTATTTTGTGTGCACAATATCCAAGAAGTTACTTTATATTTTAGAAGAAAAAATACATTATTTACTGTCTTCGTTTACGATAAGGTGTAAACAAGAAGGGAGGAAAAGATGAAAAGTTCTGAAGACTTGTGGAACATTCTATAAACATTTCGGGACCCCTCTACTACTCCATCGCTTATATCGACAGCCGTATCATCGATTAAAAAAAGGAAAAAAGAAGAAGATATTGATGTTTGCAGTGCCTAGGTCCCTCCTCCCTCTTTTTCTCTCACGATCTCTTGGCAGTGGGTCCTTTCCTCTCCCATTTTCCCCTCACCCCAGGCACGCCGTTACACATTTATTCTCCCATTCTGCTCCTTATCCCTGAGTGTTGTATATAGATATCTATGAGCTGGCACAGGGTCGGGTCGACTAACAATGGGCTAGGGACGACGATTCAAGAATGAAAGGTACTTACATCACCTGGTAGTGTCTCTTCTATATAGACTACCGCAGAGAATAAGGTAGCAGATGGGAAACTAGTTCAAGCATCGAGTGAAGTATATAAACAATAATAAAAAAATGACCAGTTTAAGGAAAGAAATAATATATATTCAAAGACATATCTATTTTTTGGAGGATCATATTGAGATTTACGTTTTCGAGTACATTAGTATAAGTTGCTTGAAGAAAGTATATTTCGTGTCTAACATTTAAACGCACTAGTCGCTATGATATAAACAAGCGGATAGCTTTTCACACTCATTTTGTGAACGTATGAACTATTCCCCTATCATTCGCCGAAACTACCAACCAAATTAAAATAAGTCATTATTTTATTTATAGGGAAAAGCTTTTCCGATAAAAAGTTGTATGTGAAATTTTTCCCTTTCAAATTTAACAACGTGATAGAAAGACTCCTCCATAAAAGTAGTTTGAAACAGTTTTTTTTAAATAGGTAGATTTTGGTCACCTTTCAGCTTCGTAAGTCAGTTGTGAGATTATTGAAACGCGTGGTCGAATTTAACATTTTGAACCAAATACATGGCCTAGCCTCAAATAAAAGAGTAAAACTATCATGAAATAAGAATCAAAGAACCGAAGCTCTCTCTGCCTTAAAATATGAGTGAATAATGACCCTCAGCACGGGACGATTCCTGGATAGCTCAATAGTTAGAGCATTGACGTACTAAACCAAAATTCCCGGGTTCGATTCCCGTGTCAAGGTTTCATATTTCAATTTCCAGAATATGATATCATGAAATAGTAGAAAAAAATTGTCAACATATACAAATTTATCTACACTCCTCTCTATACTATAGCCTAACTAGTTGGTATTTTTTTAAATAAACTTTCCTGAGCTCTCGGGTATATTTTTAATTCAACACATACACATGTGCCAGTGTGCTCGCGAACAAATGTCAAGCTCATATAGTCTGATTGGCCGGTGACAGAGAGGCCGGAGTTCAAATTCTAGCTGGGTGTACTGAGTGTTTTTTATTTATTGACTACCCAGTTTACAAATGGGGGTTTATTTATTATAAACTTTACCTTTCTAATGCTTTCTCAAATAGAGTAAATGAATGCGTATAACCTGGACGTGTAGTGAGACGCAGAGAAAAAAAAAGATGTCTAGCTAAGTTAAAAAATACCAGATGTAAATAAAACAGATATTAGAAGCCAATATTAACAATCCATCTATACAACTTCATTTTTACAACAGAAATTTTATAAAATTCTTAAGTCAACCTTGATTTTGTGGATTTTAACAGCTGTTCCCTTAAGGTTTTGTCACATAATAACCATGTAAAGTATTCAGTTAGGCCATTTGACAGATTTTATTTTACCAACTTAACTTCAATACATCAAATCAAGAAATGTTTTCACATTTAATAAATTCAAAGTTAAAATTAATTATATATTTAAAATGAAATTCCTTGATGTAACGTGAGCTGTTTGTAATATTTTTTTAAGCTCAACACACAAACCAATTAACATGCGACTACTTTATACTAAAAACTTGTTATTCACAAGGTTAATGAGAGTGTTCTGTAATTTGTGGCTCAGTATATTGCTAAATCACAAGTAACCTTAGTTTACTCTGTAAATTAGCAAGTAAGCTTACCTTTTACTACTCCACTATAGGGCAGTTTACAATATAGGACACCCGCCTCGGTGGCGTAGTTGGCTAACGCGCTAGTCGTGTTGAGCCCGACTGCCAAGGACGGGGAGATCGAGGTTCGAATCTCGGTCGGGTGAACTGAGGGTGGTTTTTCCTAAATGGTTTTCCACTCTCCCTCCACGCAAANTTTCAGGGTAAACGGAGTGTACAGTCACTAAAACCACTACTCCCATTTTCTCACCAGTTATATATATATATATATATATATAAACAAATTAAATTACCAATTTAAGTTTTGGCTAGCAATACATTTAGTTAAATTGTTGCTTTCATTTTAATGTGCTTTGCATAATTCCAAACTGGGCTTATTTGCTAACACTGCAGTTAGCACGAGAAATTGTATAATTAAATACATTGATAACTATTAAAAACTTAGTGAGTACATTAATATAAGATATTTTTGTTTTTTTATTAAATAAAGTGCTCTGTTATATTATTAAATAATTATGAATTCTAAACATTACCGAGCGGAAGAAAATATGTATCTACATGAAGAGGTAGACTGAAACGAGTTTTTGTAACCAAACATTTACACACAGTTGCCCTATTTATCTCGGGCGGTGTTGATTACGATACGCCATAAAGAGTTTAAAAATGGTCTCTTCAACTCGTTAAAAAAAAGGGGTGGGGGGGCTAGGAAAAGAGGTTATGTAGTTGAGGGCCGCTCCTAGACTATTTGAGCGAGCGGAGCCCAGCAGAGCGGCAGGTGGGGTTATGGCGGGTTTATGCTAAGGGAGGCCTCGTAGGGGCCGTAAACCACAGCAGCAGAAGTAGGGTATGGGGCCCAACTGACCTCTGCAAAGGTTTTACTGCGGCACTAGGAGATTCTCCCTCTCTAACCATTGCCCGGATAGTGGGAAAGAGGAGACCATCATTTCTTCTTCAACTCGAGACACGCCTCACCATCCCAACTGCATGCACCCACTTTACTATCATCGTAATGATTTTTAATCTTGGTATTATTAATAGTTCTGTGAATGGTAGATCAAGCTCCCTTCATGTTCTTATCATTACTAGTCTTTCTAAGAAAAGAGTTGAGTGAACAGTAGACCTCGCTCCCTCCATTTTCTTATCATTACTACAGTCTTACTATTATTTCTGTGATAACTAGCTCTCCCTCCATGCTCTTATCGTTACTACAACCTTAAGATTTTTCTTCAGATTTCAAGTTGAAATATCTTCCATAATTTTTTCTTGGATTTGACATTCATATTTTAACTTGAGAGAGTTATAAATAAAATAAAAAACAGTGGCAGCTTGTCCTAAAGGGCCCGTGCCCTCCCACCCAAACACCACGTTATACATACAAACAATTATAGTTTATAATAATATTGTCTAAGTTATATAAACAAGGGAAATATTAAAATGAAAATAATTTTTTTCTAGTTTTTTAAAAAATGCTGAGTGAAAACTTCCAAAGAAATATCTTCTCGATCAGAGTATAGTAGTGAATATTCCCCAAGTTCACGGTGGAATAGGGGGAGGATAAGAAGGACATTGATGCGCGGAACGTTGTACTCAAGATTAAAGGGGGAACATGTTGATGTGTATCCTTCATGGTATAACGAGGGAATGTGTGGTCCAGAAATTATTATACTTCTTTTGTTTGATTTCAAAAGAAAAATCTTCTACATGGATTAAAGGTGGTGTTACTGATTTAAAACATTTATCAGAAAGAGCGAAGAAACATGAGCTATCAATAAATCAGATACATTTATTTATAAGTGGATTACAATGTGTTGGGTAAATTAAATCTTCTGGAGCAATTAAGTAGTGCGTATTTGTATCAAAAAACAAAATCACAACAAAAACGTTGACAACAAATACATATTACGTCGCTTAATTATGTGACTTAAATTTTGGCGGGCTTTTGAATTAGCTTTACGTGGTAGTGATTAAAGGGTTACTTCTGATGATCGTATTTACTTAGGTTTAGTTGATTTTGCAGCCGAGGAGACTCCACTCTTGCAATGTATTTGAAAGAATCAAAATTTAAAGGTACCTTCAAAACTATTCACAATAAACTTTTGGATTCAATGTTTCAAGTTTATCAAACGAAATTAAGGTCCCAAATAAATTCAATAGATGTTATTGCATTAGAGGCTACTGAGACAACTAATTTTCCCAATCAACAACAAATGGTAAATATAATTAGATACATTTTTTACGGGCAGATTTTTGAACGAGTTTGGTCTTTTACTAAACCATCTGGATATACAGCATTAATTGTATTTAAAGTCTTATTAGAAGAACTTCAGACTAAGTTAAATATCCCATCACACAAATTATTTGCACAGAGTTACGATGGTGTATCGGTAATTGGTGGACAAAATAATGGCGTTCAAAATTTAATAAGGAAAATGTATCAATTTAACCTAATTAAAAAGTAAAGATATTTTTCAATTACTTACAAGCCTTTTCTTCATTTTTTTCCCGTTTACCTAGCGTTCCTTGACGAAATTGTCAAGAAAAGGTTACCACGAGTTGTTCCAACTCGTAGGAATTTTAAAAGCAGAAAAGTTAACACTTTAAAGTACTACAAAGACTCATGTATGGAACCATTAGAGTAAAAATCAATGACTCCAATGAAGTAGATTCGAAAATACTAAATGAAGAAAGTGACCTATTAAACCACTTAAATAGTTAAGAATTTATATAATGGCTGAAAAAAATGTCAATTCATTATGCCCCATGTGGACATTTTTTTAAATTCAAACTTAAATACGTGCTATTTATAGCATTTATTTGAAGAAAGCTTTAGAACAATTTGAGTTACAAATTAAAAAAATTAGAAACTGTACAGATATTATTCGAGATGAAGTTGAAGAACCCACGGAAAAAAAAAATGCATCCACTGATGGAGATATTAGTAATACTGCTGCAAAAGAATTTTGTGGCATTATTTTAACCTAAATTAAGGATAGATTTGATTTGAAAAGTAGCCAAAGTGTAGCAAAATTATTCAATTTAATTTTTGTTAACTATCAAAAATCTTTTCCTCAAAATGTATTCAACGAAACGGTTGCATCTTATTTCGTGTTAAACGCTATAAAATTAAAAAGCAAATTAAATGTAATTTACTATCATGATGAATGATATGTGCGAGGCTGAGGGTGTGCTATCTTTATTAGTGTTTATTTCCAATTTAAGATTTTATCTGAAAGTTTTAAACTGTTATCGAAATTATTTTCACTGCACCGATTTCCATAAGTGAATGTGAAAGTTGATTTTCTATGCTAAAACGGATTAAAATTTCCTTAAGAAGTATAATGCCGAAAAATAGACTAAATTCCTTAGCAGTTATATCGATCAGAAATAAATTTTTACTTCAATTTCTGAAATCTTTAAAACAAATATTGACGTATTTTCAAATATAAAGGAAAGGAGGATGGACTTCCATTACAAAATATAGGCTAAATAACACGTAAGTTTATGTTTTTATTGTTATTTTTTATTTTCAATTTTGTGCCCTCTCATAAAAGAAGTTACGAGCTACTACTGCAAAAAACAAAGAATACAACATTAAATAGTAAATTTTATATTTGTAGGGAAAAACCGTTGTTCACATGTTTTAAGACGTCAGTATCGAAATATTATATACTTTTTTAAATACGCCCTAAGCATTCAATTGCTTAGAATACGCGCATTCATCGTTTGACCTCGGTTCAAAGAATGTTTCTGCTAAATTCCTTAAAAGTTGTCCACGAATTCAGCAGTTATCGTGGAACAAAACCGACATATTGATTTTTGAGAGGCCGATAGCAAGATAAATTATGTACATGTACGTTATTTGGCCTAGGTTTAAGGAATGTTCCAGCCAAATTTCGTTAAAATTAGTTTATGCATTTGACAGTTATTTCGGAACAAGCATATGGACAGACAGACATACAGATGAAATGCCAAATGCTCAATCTAAAAAGTACCTATTTTTCTACCATCGGTGACATTTTAAAATGCTATAAAAGTGACTCTGGATAATTTCTATACGAATCATCAGTTCATACGTGCCAACACAACTTGACAAAGAATAAAATATGATACTGATATATTTTCCTAGTTTTCACGCTCCACATCCAACTACCCATGTGAGCTATCTGGTCGTTTACTCTAACAAAGATGCAGAAGTTATAATTTAGAGTAAATGTACTAGAATTTGCGTGGAGGGAGAGTGGGAAAAGAAACCCCTCAGTACACCCGTACGGGATTTATGCTCTGACCTCTCCGTCACAGACAAACCAGACAAGAATATCTGTCCACCAGTGCGGGTTTAAAGTATTAAATAATCTAGTGTGTGGATATCCTTGACCGGCAGTACGACTCGGGGCAAAAAAAAAGTTGTACTCATCAAACTCTAAATCAAAACTAATAGTTCGATGTGTAACAGAGAAACACCCACTTTGGTTGCCGCATGGCCTAAGGCGTCACTATAGCAATAGACTTGACTGCCGATGACGGCGAGATCGGAGTTTGAATCCCGGGCGAGTGTTCTGAGGGTGGCTTTTTGAAACTTTTTTCTTAACTTTCCCTCAGCGCAAATGCGGGTACATCTCATCTAAAGTCCAACCTTCATTATCTCTAACATATTAGTGTTATTAGTACACGAGTATATAGCCTGGACGAGTAGTAAGACACGGTACTAAAAAAAACCACAAGCTGGACAATACCACAGTCTTAAAACATTTTAATATAACATTATCAACCAAATGCACCAATGGGCTTGCGAATTAATGGTCCAGGTCGTCTAGTCGAGTTTTCTGGTGATGGGGTGGTCAGGAATCTTATCCATACGGATTACCGCGGGTTTTTTCCCTAAATTGCTTCCCACTCTCTCTCTCTTTAAGCAAATGTGGGTGCATTTACTCTGGAAACTGACCTTTTTTCTATACCTATGGCATTAGTGTAGTTAAAGGCGAATATACCAGAAGGGTAGTAGGACGTGTTGACAAATATCAATAAAAAAAACCCAGCAACAAAGCATTATCAACCACGATAGTTCAACAACAAACCTGCAAAAGTTGATGTCACCGAAGTTCCAAACAAACTCATCATGAAAATGCTCCGACCAAATAAAGTATATGCGCCCTGTGGGGATATAAAATGATCTACGTACGAACTCGTTCGTAAGTTAATGTATCAGCCATGCAAAATATCCATATTCGAAAAAGGGATTCTGGTATGGGAGGGGGGGGGGGGGGAATACATAATATTATACTATATGAAAGAAGGAAAATATGCACGCTTTGGAAGGAAAAAGGAAGAGGTGGGTGAGCGAATTGGGCTGTACGAAAGTTGGGTGAAAATAAAATAAAGGAAGAAGTGGCATGCTAGCGTGGTAAATATTATACTCGTGGATTCAGGACAGATAAAAACGTAGGGTTCATCGTCAAACATGTATTGGTGGATATTCGGTTGCTAGCGAGCGTCTCGTTCCGTATGGTGTTGAGCAGGACTACATTCTTTCCTTCTACTTGGGAGAAAAACACACGCACGCACACACATAAAGGACTTAAGACATTAAATTATGAAAGACAACAGCACCTTCTAGCACCTAAGGGGGCCGTCTGTACACATATATTCAATAATGGAAAAGTTTCGTTTTAGTATTCCTTATCTCTCATTAAAGTTTGTACAGAGAGATTGGAATCATCCTGTATATCAACCTCTGTAGACTCTGATGACTCTACTCTCAAAGTTGATATATGTTGAACTTTCACTTGTTTTTCTCCCGTGGGTGGCGTATATCCTGACTGGTCCGGGCCCTCAACAAACTTTCAAGATGGAACCACGTCTCTTATTGACTCATCCACTCGACTCCTATGTTTGTCGATTCAGACATGTTTCTATAGCCGCTAAACCACCATACAAACACATTCGTCAGCATCCAGGTACAGATAAATAGAGTTTGATTATCAGTTATCATTAGATATCCTTTTATAATTTAAAATTAAAAGAGGCCTAGACACATCTCGTTTCGTATTCGCTTTAAATAAACCGATTGCTTAAGTGCCTTTAACAAATAATGAAATATATAAATCCATTGAGTGTTTGAATTTATGTAATAGGAACACACACACACAAAACATAAACGTAACCATCGCCACCCAATACGTTTGTATCCCATTCCATATGATTGGCGTTGACGAGGAGGTTGGAATTCAAACCCCAGCCAGGTGTACAAGAAATGGATTGCCATATGTGATTAATCAGCTGTTTTCCCATCCTAGCCATGTTAATGTAGGTGCACTTATTACGAGATAACTTTCTTATTCCCTTCTTCTATCTTGAACCTAAAAAAATCCTGTATGTTAAACGTAATAATTAAAGCCAATATTAAATTATCTGTGATAAGGATAAAAAGGGCAAAATGTGCATAAGAAGCAAAAAGGCTAGAAAGGGGTCAGTAAAAAATGAAAAAAGGCTAAACGGGGTAGCTTAAAAGTGGTAAAAAAGTTAGTAATTTTTTATTATATTCTCTTTTTACAATTTAATTCTTTTTTACACATTATATCCTTTCATTTTTTATTTGATTAACTTTTTTCTTTTTTTGCCCTTTTTAATAATTTTAATATTTGTACCCCCAGACTATTTTTCCTGGGCAAAGTTGGGTACTTCATGCTAATACAATTATAAATTTAAGTTTAGATGTATCTACATTGTTTTATTGAGTAAACCTCTAAAATGGTACCCTTAAGCTTGTTTATTCACTAATATATTATCAAAATACAGTAACTAATAAAAGAAAAATGTTGTAAATAAACATCCCACTCATCCATACAACTTTACTAAAACATAAGACAATATATAAGACTTAAAAAGAAATTCGTAATAATTTATTGGATTGAAGAAATAATGAAAACATTAAAAAATAGTAAGACAATAGTGTAACGATTGACAAATGTGATTAACATATAGGTTGTAAAAGTTAAGTTGAAAAATGTTTAAAAAAAAATATTTAGGAATTAGAATATTAAATACAGTTAAAATAAGATAAAACCCTTTAAAAATAAGTATAAATACATAGTTGGAAGAATCATGATATTTAATATGTAAAACATGTCGCCTTGAAAATTTATAGCAATTGATTATTTTTTGTCTTTTGGTTTTAATATGCAAATTATACGAAAAAAAAAGTGCATTTTTATGCTCTTTTGATGTTTGTTTCCGGTACGATATACTACGTTTTATGACCAAGCCCCTAAAATTAAAACTGTGTCATCCGCATCGATTGTTTAACATGTGGGTTCCCCTTTCCCTGGTCGCCATTTTATATGTGAGGGTAATTTCAAACCGTATAGTTTTTTACAGCTTTCATTCCCTCCTTCCATTGTTTGCATTGTTTCTTGTTCGCTCGCAAAACTATTAAAAGGTAGGGTTAGCCATTTATGACAATGTTATTACTCCTCTTCACCTTCGTTTCATTTTCACCTTTAATAGGCTTTCTGTCTCAGATCGTTATATATAAGGTCTGTTGTGATCTACAAGAATACAGTTTGCGACCTGGTTGAAATGACTCTTTATTACCTCTCCTTGACTATGTTATAAACTCTCGGTACAACCGCTGTATGACATCAGGGCCGGCTCAATGATTTCATGCCCCAGTTGCATTCTGTATAATATAAATAACCTCCACTCCTCCACGTGACGCAAAATAATAACGCCAAAATACCGGATGAAAAAAAGAAAAAATACGAAAAAGAGATAAATACAAATTTAGTCGCCAAGCTCATCCCCTCAACCCCTTGATCAATGTTTGCAAAATTGTTATCCCTTCTTCCCTTCTTTTTATCGTAATATTTTCGGAAGCTTTTAATAAACAGCAAAGCGATTCGCCGACAAAGCGACCCCGAATGTAATAAAACCATAAAGGTGATTATCTCAATCAATTTGAAAAGAAAATCTTAGTATTGGATACAATATTCAGATGTTATTTAATTTAAATATTTATAGTTTTAGCACTAAAGATGTTAAATTTTGTTGGACTGCGCCCTTAAAAATTTTGCACCCTGGGTTCGCCTAATGGGCGTACCCTTATGCTATGTCATCTGTTGTGTGTACAGTACAAGAAATAGTGGAATCTATGAATGTTTAGTTTGTTGTTTTCCCCATCAAGTAACAGATTAATTTAGTGAAGAAAATGTTAAACATATTTTCAATAATATCAGTAATATAAATATTCAATGCGAAAGAATAATTATACGATAGCAAGTGAATAAATTTAGTCCGATTTTCATAGGACGAGCCTTTTATAAAATATAAACATATTTTTTACGGCCAAAATCTATAAAACTTTAGTGTATGTTTAGTGTTATGTTGGTTTTGATAATATCCATTAAGAGCGACAGTTGCAGATCAAATGATCTGACGTATGAATACGTGAAAATGGATCTACTAACGTTTCTAACTGTCAGATAAGGCCCTTCCTATGAAAATTAGACTGTATATGTGTGTGTGAAAATGTAGGAAAATACAATAATAAATAAGTTGTAGGTTTATAAAAAAGCGTTGACAAAATATTAAGATTTGAGTAATTTAAACTTAATTGAAAATGAATATTGATTGTAATGAGATTATACTAAAAACTATTAATACAAGTTTAAAACTAGAACATATTAAAAAAGTTAACAAACTTCCAGGTTCAAAGCATACATTAATATCTCTTTATATTTAAATAAGAAATTTGTTTGTAAAAATCTAATATGTTGAAACAACATGAAATTTCAAATTTGGAAACAATGGCATTCAAATCTATTGGTAATTTTGCCATCACTTTTTACAACTCGCCCTAGTTATTCAAGTTTTACTATGCCAACGGAGAAAGAATGAGAAAGCCAATTTTAAAGAAAATGTTCCGAGTTTGTATTAAGAGTGTGTGAGAAACCATTTAGGAAACCTCTTTCCTCCAGTAAGCTTGACAGGGATTCAAACCTAACATCTTCGTTACCGGAAGACTAGACTAGGTGAGCCTGACATTTAGTTCACGTGCCCACTGATGCAGCCAGTCAGGTTAATTTGTATACAAAAATCTAATGTTTCAAAGCAGGGGCGTGTCGTGGTGTGTTGCAAGGGAACCATACCTTGTTAAAACTGTACCTGCGATATGTCCCACTTGGGCCCTATTTGACCAATCATACATATGCTCTACTCTACATGCCTCACACGGGGATATATTCCACTCGATGACCAATGAGTGTTCTACTGAGGGCTGTGAACAATTCACAGGTACAGTTCAAACTAGTGCTGCTTACCCTGGCAACACTTCACGACATGCTACAGTTTCAAAGTCACCTAAAACTCTTGAAAGTTTAACCTTTTATTCAGAAAGCTCCCAGTTAACATTTACTATTCGTATTTTTAAACTTTAAACTAAACTTTATACAAACCATTGGCTATAAAATAATCACATATCATGAGTAAGGTGTCTCATTTTGATATTATTAGCCCCCTGCAGATATTTTAATCATTTGAGAGGCTTTATTTCGAATTAAAGTTATGAATAAATAATCAGCTTTGATTTCCGTTTATCAAACTACAAATTATAACAATATTTAAAATATTATATGTGCATTCCTCCCAAAAATATGTACTCGCTATTAAAACATAAAGATGGGAAACAATATTGTATTTAGGCAAATATATAGGTAAAGTATTTCTTTGAAATAATTCAAACACACCTTTCCTTGTAATCCAATAAATCAGATAAAATAATTAAAAGAGGTATGGTTTTTGTTTTAATTTATCTTTAGCTGTATTTATAAATTTGAGTTACTTAATATGAAGTAAAAAAACTTATGTGGCTTCTTATAACTTTATAATAAGATGTTACTCCAGCCTTTAGTCAAATAATAATATAATATGTAAACACATTCCCATGATACCAAATAGGTAATTATTAAAAGAAAAGTAGCCTACCAAATAAAGTCGAGATATATTGAAGGGGCTCTGCTCAAGCGAATGAAGAAGATATATTCAAATCTATTTAATTAAAATGTTGGAAATTGCATCCAAGAGACTTGTTCCCGAATTTCCCCCAATTTGGTGTCAGCGGTGGGGTTGTGGCTGGTGACGTCACACATGGCTGCTCGCTGTAAGATATGGCCGGGGTATGTGAGGGTGTCGACGCGGGTGTATGGAGGGCAAGAGGATTAAGGGAGGATAATTACAAGACATCGCCACGACTCGCTATTGTGGCCAGGACCCCGCAGGCAACGTGCCAACCAGCGGCCAATTAGCTAACTTAGCCAACTCCCACTGTTCCTTTAACAAGGGCTTCACAAGGGGTAGGCATACTTCCGGTAGGAGCGGTGTATTGCTGAGGGTAAGAGTGGGCTTCCACAGTTCTACTAAAATTTTAAGTCATTTATCGAACAATTTTTACCGACATTTTATTATTTAAATTTATAAATAGGAGCATATATATACATATATGTGTGTGTGTGTTAAAAATAGTATTCTATGCAATACATTTCAAAACCTACATCGTTGTATTACTATTGTTAGTATTTCTTGAAAACACGTTGGCACCAAAGCAGCTATTAGCATCATAAAACAAATAAAAGTTTCAAATTAATGTTAGCTAAGCCAAATGAGAGGGCATGATTACGTGAAGGTGAGAAAGAAACAATGAAAGGACAATGGGATGGGAAGTAAAGTGATTAAAGATGAAAACTTAAAAAAACATCTAGCGCTCGATTAACATGTCTGTCACATTTATCTGAAAGTCGCTCAAGCTCGCCCAGATAACACTATATATAAGTAATTAAATTTTATCAAGGTATAGTAGCGTAAAAATATCTTATCATTATTAAATCCATTTTAAATTACTAGTAATACAAAGTGAAACAATTAACATCAAGGTTTCTCATATTAGAAAAATTTAACCCTCAAGAACTGAGAATATATTTTAAATGAAACAATGTTTTAATAGTAAGTTATAGTGATTTGATAAAACTACGAGGTTATCGAATCACAATTTTCATAATTTATTTGTTTGTAATTGTATTAAATCGTAGCACGCAACATTTGGCACGCGAACAAAGACGTCCGTTCCACATAGTTCGGTTTGACGTTGACGGGGAAGTCATAGTTTGAATCAAGGTCGAGAGAAGAGAGGTTCCCACCCCCCCCCCACCCCCCACCCACTTAGGGTGCTGCTACTTGGGAGAGCACTGAGACGCGTTGCAGACGTCTATAAATCTCGGATTATTTATGAAATGGTTTGATATTTTTTAAATATTGTTTTCAGCAAAATGTAGGCAAAAGTTCTGACCAGTTAAAAAGTTTAGATTTTAAGTTTGAAATGTTTAAAAAAAATGTCTAATAAATTATATAGAGCCCTATAAAACAATCCCACATTATCTAAACAAAATATTCTGTTGTGACCCTATTAACACGAATTTTATAGGTTTCTAACCTTTTGATTTAAAGTCAGAAGCACAAATTTTCGCTTAAAGCGTTGAGTTAAAAAAAAACAACCTTAAACTCAAAATTTAAACTTTATAACTGGTTAGAAACCTGCTGATAATTTTCGTCTACATTGTGTTAGAAACAATATTTTTAAAATATCAAACAACTTCTTATGTAATGTGGGATTTCGAAACTTCTGCAACACATACCAGTGTTCTATCTCGTAGCACCCTTAAGGCAGCCGCGATCATAGTAAACTTTATGTGGTATCGTTAAAAACGTGTAGGGGTAAGGGATTCAGTCCCACATAACAGTCGGGCTGAGTGGGGTGACTAAGAACCACTACGCTTCCATATCAGCTCCAAGGGGTCTTAGGTTGAGTTTAAAGATAATATAGGTGCATAAAGTGGCCACCTCGGTCAACGAGAAAATATCAATCACTGTTAGGCCACACGTCTTAAAATACCATGGTCTGCGTCGTTTTCTGGAACTACTTCTGTACCCTATATAAGCATATTCTTCCTTTCACCCTTTACCTACAACTTCTATCTTCCCTTTCACTCTTCACCTACAACTTCTATATCAAGGCTCACTACTAGTTCTTAAATATCATTACAAAATCTATGCTAAATACGCTAAAAAAAAGTCGTTGGAAATGAACTACTGTCACAGTTACACACAGCTTTTTTCTATCAATAAAACTCAAACTATAGGGTGGTTAAGGAAAAAGAGCCCTATCGGAATATTTCGACTTTATTTTTGAGTTAACAATATTTTGAAAAGACACATAGAAGTATTAAATATTGCGTTTGAGCTTAACGCCTGCGTGGCAGTTTCTTGAATACCGAATCGGACCCCCTAAAGGTTTCCTAATCTTATTTTTTATGCGAATACAAGTACCTCTATGACCCTTTACCCAACTAAAGGTATAGCCCGGATTGGTAGTAATACGAGCACAAGGAAAAAAGTATATTAATATCAAAGTATACTTAAATATTAAACATGCCCCAAGTTTTCATACATGAATACAGGTTAGATTATAGTGAAATATCATTAGAATCTCCTACTCTCCCAAAAATTTTAAACAACATATTCTCAAGCAATTGAATATTTTTGAACTTTGTCGCCGTTAGTGGTGCTTGTAGCGCATGTGACGGGATTACTGCTACGCCAGCAACGCTGTCAAAGTAAACGTATAGAAAAAAAAGTGTAATTTTTAGACAGTTGCTTAGTAGACAATTTTTTCATCGTTTCTTATTCCAATGCTAACAAGGATCTAAAACATGTAGAATTGCTAAGAAGCAGGATTGTTATAATAAGACAGATTTCTGCACAGCCAGCTCAAAAGTGCCGTAATCATAACCTCTCCAACATTAAAAAAAAAACACTCACACAGTAGAATTTGGTTATTTAACGAGTACTTTTTATATAAACAGCCCAAGTTTTATAAATAAGTTTTATCAAAGGGAGTAAGTCTAATACTACAAGCCCAGCTACAGTGACTAGATATTTACTAAGTGGAAAACCAAATGATCTCGAGAACAATAATAAATAACTTCTTGAGTATCTACAAGGAAGACCACTCAAACGAATTATGCACAGCAATGAATTTAATGTTCTTAACTCACGTAAGATTTAAACTTGATAAAAAAAAATCAATAGAAGAGAGCACGGATATAATTTTTTTTTAAATAAAATTTAACCATCATTAAAGAAAAAGAGGGGCAAGAGCTGTCAACATATTAAAGAGGTAAGTAAGCCCTTCTTATTAATTAATTTAAATTATTGAGTGCCTGGCTTGTAAAATTCTTATTTAAGTCAGTTAATATTATTGAATAAAGTTTTCTTAACTTTTTATTTTGACTGGTCTTGGTAAGATTTAAAACAGAGCTTAGGAACGGTGAAAAGTCACTCATAATGAAGGCGAGTTCAAACTCAGTAGATCAATATAACCCGAAATAGAAGGAAAGATGTAGATAAGTGTGCACGCTCACTTTTAACATAGTTTAGTTTCATGCCGTAGGCGAGTGTGTCCAGTGAGTTTAGGGCCCTTGGTTTAATTCCCGGCATAGCCGAAAAATGAATCAGTTGGTTCATAAAGTGTACGTTGGATAGACATAATAATAATAATAATAATAATAATAGCACAGATCAGTGCTGCATGAATCTCAAAAAGTGAATATATTCTCGAAGATTCGGTCTACATCTATCTTTAGTTTCTATTGATATTTTATAATAATTTATAACTATGAACATGTTCCATATTATTTTATTTATATATTTAACATAAATATTACTAACAACTTAATCTAAAAGGTATGGACCAAAAAGATAGCAACCCTACTCCAGATACCCCTTCTGTTAGAGGTACAGATTAAAAAAACCCAGGGCAGCTTTAATGTGCAAGCTCATCTAACCATTTTGCTAGTGTTCTAATCTTACATAAACTATAAAAAAGATATGAGTACTATGTTATTTAATAAATAATTTAGGACATGCAAGCAAAATACAGAACTTCACATTTAACATTCTTTGAATTTTTTAAGTTTTACAGAAAACATTTTTCAACTTTCCCTACATTCCATATTTTCCCAGTTTTACTTGGTGAGTAAGAATCACATCACACATACAAATAAATGGTGTGCTGCAACCACACACACTTTCTCTTTACTCTATCTAAAAATGAAGACATTTGCTCAAAACTCGTGAGATTTGTGAAACTAAATAACATAGAGTGTTGCAGAAACACGAAAAAGTAACATCCTATTCACCAAACAGCATAATAATCAACTACCGATATCCGATACCTCAGTTTAAAAATATATATTTACCAATAGCTTAAAAATTATTGATTGGTTTTATAAAAATATATTTCATTTAAAAGTTTTTTTATTTTTAGTAGTACTAAAACTTCACAATGATAAACTCTTTAGTATCTCAAATAGTTGCGGAGATATGATAGAAATTGAAATTTCTGCTCATGTAAGGTACCCTCAAATTCATTTTCATGGGTAAATGAGAAATTATATCTTGTACGTAAACTTAAACAATGCACAGAAACGAAATTTAATCAAAGTCGTTTGAGCTGATTTTGAGAAAATCAATTTTTTTCTCTTTTAGACCTTTCTAGGGTTAGATATCTAAATCCAAAAACTGTTCGGGGAAATCTAATAAAAACCCTAGATTCAAAGTTTAAGCCCAATGGGTAATTTGGTTTCGGCTCTAGGCCAAGATATAGACACAAAGACGGGATCACGAAAACCACTTTTCGGTTTCAGGGGGTCACAAAACGTCGACATTTATCAAATCTCAAGTTAGTACACAATACTTCTCTCTCCGAAGGGTATATCTCTCTTTTTTTAGTGTTTAGGTGCAAAATTAATGAATATGTTTTAGCCAAGTATTTAAATTTCTCAATATTTCTTCTTATTAATTAAACTCCCGGACATTTCAAGATTTTCCGTGACATGAAAAATTTTTCCGATTTTCTCCATTTTTTCCTATTTTCTCTGTCTGTATTCACCGCTGCGTTACTTTATTATTCTCATCAGGTTAGGAAAGGTTTTAATGGCTAGTCTCTTTCGAGTAACATAAAATAACATTACGAAGTAGATTGTAGCGACAAAGATTTTATCAGTATTTAAATGGCAGCCGCAAAGGAAACCGAGCCTTCATACATAATGCACGGCATGACCCCCCGTCCTGTATAAATCAAAATCATCACTGAAATTGCAGCACAAGAACTCTAATTAGGCGATAAATTACGCAAACTATAAAATACACAACAATCCGCAGCAAAACAAGCGAGTATTCCCCCAACCTATTTTTTTTATCTCGTCTGTCCTCCCTCCCCCGCCACCCCCCAACACACACACACACACACAATGTTACGAATGGGTTTACAAATGCCAGTAAAGTCAGGCTGAAAATGATATATGAGAATGTCACATTCACAAAACAATGCTTATAAGAGGGCGGAGTTTAGTTGACGCAACAACTGCGCCAGCGCAAATAAGAAGGGAAAGGCACATTTTTAGTGCAACTCACTAATTAACAGTCTAGACGCGCAATGAAAGGCTACACATTTATTTGCAGGTTTTCTCTAAAGAGTTATTTAGAATTGCTATCTGTAGATTAACAAAATTAATAAAAAATTAATTAATTGTGCTATTAGCACAGGGGATATTATCGATTTATTCAAAGGGGGAAGAGGGTAAGTTAGAATAAATACACTATCACTTGAGTAAAGAAAGAATGGGAAAACCAAAATTAAAATCAGAATTGGGAAACCATTTTAAAAGTCACGTAAAATGAATCCATAAAATTCACATAAAGAAAATCACGGTAAAATTTAGTTGGAGGAAACCAGAGTGAATATCCCACGTGGAAAGTCATCCAGTATAAATTATAACCCTGGCATCCCCATCAACGACAGCCAAGAACAAAGCGTGTCTCAGGTTATAAACCACTCGACAACCGCTGTGAATGAATATTAGTATTTTATTTAGACTAAAAAGAGGTTGGTGAGAAACGTTTTTACTCTCAAGGTGTTGTAAATATAAAGTTATCTCAGATAGATACATTATTTAGGACGAAGTGATTCAAACAACATTTCGCACACTTCATTCGACTAGGCATTTCAAGATAGTTTCAGAACTTTGCCAGCCCAAAATATTCTAAAATTAATGCGCTTCTTATTTTTTCTAACGAGGTGTATGTGAGTCTCAGCGTTTCAGAAAGTTATCCTTCTAGCCACATCATTCAAACAATAAGGCAATAGTAAATACCTCCTTGAGGAGATTGTCCCTGAGGTCGAGTCTAGAGAAGTGTCTATGGAGTGGCTAGTGCATGTCTAGGGAATGTATATATCTCTATGGAGTGGCTATATCTAGGGATTGTCCATATAATGTCTAGGGCATGCCTTGAAGAAGTCCAACCACGCCTAAAATAACCAAGTATATAAGAATAGGTTCATACTAACATTCCTGGCGCTTGTTTTGGGTGTGCTAGAATTTATGTTTTTTTCTCCTGGTTAAGTTAGTTTGTAAGGTGTGCGCCAGTATGATAAGTTGGTTCAGAAACTAGAAGTTAAATACCAATGACAGTAACCTAAACATAGAGGCGAATCAACATAAGAATCACTTTATAGGGCAGTTCAAAAAAAAGTACTAGATATACTTTCATCCAACCGGACGCTAATACAGACAGAGCCTTTTGACGGATGGTGTCAATAATTCAGACATCTCTATAGTAAATATAGGAACCGATTGTCAATGTTGACTATTGTGCATTCATTTTTATAATTATATTTTTAAAAGAATTTTCCTTTTTACGATCCGATTATAGCATTCTCAAGGCCTCAAATGATTAAATCCTTGCTAACTCCTGGATATATAAAGAGCAATTAGAAGCGGTGTTTCCCCTGTAACCCATCCAAGTAGTAGCCACGAGTAATGAGGCTTCAAGCAATGTAGTCGTAGTCTCCCCTGAAAGGTAGCAGGCTTACTTCGAAGGATTACACTAAGGTGAAGTGGAACATGTCAATATCAAGATAGGACTGTTTGGCTACGGCCACGCTCGCGATCAGGTCACGGTGATGTAGTGCATAGATTATTTCGAGGGCGGCTATACTTGACGATCAGCGACAGACTTGAAAACGCTCTTGACCAAGTGTTTTTTTATAAATGAAATGAATGCAAGCTCGCCACTGGTGAACCTGAAACAATATGACTAGGCTAAGAGGGATGTAAGATCCAAACTCTGTATAGAAGTTACAGTTGCATATCAAACAATATACAAACAAGGACGCCAACACGAACTGCCTTGCTATACATAAGGGTGACCATACTACACGACTACAGCCTAGTGCCAGCGACTTCATCGCAAACTTTATCGACTTAAGGTCGGAGCAAGGCTATACTTACGACCTTGTCGCCAGAACGTCGAGCAATGCTATTGATGATAGAGGATACCCAGAGTCACCCACGTTTGCGACTGTTGCCAGGCAGCTGTCACCTAGTATGGCCACCTGCATATATAAGACAAGGCTTTGCGTGCTGTCATCCTGGTCGCGGCGTTTTTGACGCGGCGACCAGGTCGCAAGTATGGTTGTACCCTAAAATTTAACTTTGAACGAAGTGACCGTCCAAAGAAACTGAGATTTCCTTGACAAGTGTGGTCTAATCAAGAGCTGGATTCGATAATCCGTTCTTGTGTCGGGAGTGCACAGATATAGGCGGCGCTAACCTTTAACACTGTATTGAATTAGAGTGTGTACACCTTATGTTGGGTCGCAGGAGTACAGGGGGTGTGAGTTGAGAACATAGGGTGGGGGAGGAGATAGAATGAGGTGGACCTGGGTAAGTATACATTCACATAAAAGTGGGAGGTAGGAAGGAGGAAGAGAGGATCAGCAAGGTGGGGTAAAAAAAACACTGCCGCCGGCACAAGCTGACCAGCGGATCCGCAGGGAAAAGAAGGGTGTGGGGGGAAAAGGGGTGACTTCAAAGTTGACCCCGGAGTTTGTTAATCCCCAAGGAAGGAAGAACCGTCATCTACCCTCCTTCCTCGACCCCATCACACACACACAGGCGAGCCTTCCCGCAGGAAGATAAACGACCGAGCAAGGATTATTGGCATTGCATTTAGATTTAGTCCACCTGTAACCCTGCCAGCGAACTAGTCAGAGGGATGAGGGAGGGGATCGGAGGTGGGGGATAGCCCGCGTTACACAGCTCTCGAGGGTCAAGGGGCCCCACACACATCAGCTGGATATTTTAATGTGGGAGAGTAGCTAAGCTTTCAGAATACTGTGCCATATGTGACAGTGATAGAAAAAATATTCATAAATCATGCAAATATAAAAATAAATAAACAAACTAGATAGTAGTGTTTTCACACCAACCATAATTTTTTTACATTAAAAAAAAATAATTGTATTAATCAATCTGTATTTTTAAAACCTAAATTATGAAGCCTACTTAAATACAGATAATTTTGAACAATGTTTTATCAGAGTTTCAGAAACAAATAAGCCTATTAATATATTCTATCCATAAAATTCATATTTATAGTCACATAATTTCTATTGTATATACATCAGAGTCCATTCACCATAGGAGTGATGGTAGCTGACAGCAGCAGAAGATGTAAAAACGGTTAAAAGAAAAACATTATTAAAAACAAATTCTTTGCTGTGAAAGTTTGGACCGTCAAAAGTGACAATATAATATGGTCTTAAAGATCATGGTTTGACGAATGGATCCATGAGAATAGATCTGGTAGCTTTTGCTAGCTGTCAATTACCACCATTCCTATGGTGAATGGACTATATATGTGCGTATATATAAATAAACATATATATATTCAGGGGTCACAACAAAACACTCATTAAAAAGATGACATTGTGACCATTTTTATAAAAAAATTGTAAAAATGTTACCTGATTCGCAAATAATTAATTGACCAAAAGCATATAAAAACACAGCCTTTCTTATACATGAATCAAGTTATTTTCATATAAAAAACCATACCAATGATTTTTTATAAATCCTCTACCACATATGGTCGCATAGGACCTTTAATGAACAACAAGCATTTTTTTAACAGTTATAAAACCAAATAAAAGGGAGAAAGATCCAAAATAAGGCTAAACTTTATAAAATTTAAACTTTAGTATACATTTAACTATACTTATAAGCTAAATGTATCATTTATCACTAAATAAGGAATAGTTAATAGAAAAATAGATTGTCATATATTAGGTACTTCTAAGATTATTATTATTAGCACCGCGTCTAACTACAGGTTCGGGTTATAGGGACTTTTGCTAATGTGCAATGGTAGGGTGATTGTGAGATGAAATGGAGGACCTACAGTTTAACGTGGGATCCGAACCACGGTGTAGGTCTGGCATTCCACACATTCACAAGTTGTGCTAATACTAAGGTGACTAATTTTTTTACAATGAAAAGGAGGACGAAAAATGTTAAGAAAAAAGTACAACGTAAATAAATGAAACATTTTATTTATTCAAACAAAAATACACTAATTATGCTTACGTCCCTTTTAATTATTTAATTAAACGAGTATTTTTCCATTGAATGAATATTTTTTGTCAATATATCATTTTCTAACAATATATTGGAAATTTCGGAGCAAGAAATATACTTCATATTGAATTTTACGGTAAGTGCTGCAGCTAGAGTATCAACATTCAATCTTGATTTCTTACTTGTCCAAAAATCATTACCAATTGAAAAAGCTCTTTCA
>CABFWB010003048.1:23482-89287 GCA_902151455.1 Timema bartmani
ATCACCCTACCATTGCACATTAGCGTAAGTGCGTATAACCCGAACGGGTAGTAAGACGCTGTGCTAATAATAATAGTTCAATGGAATCTCTTGGATGTAGCTCGAAAACAAGGTAAAAAGGGACACATGTTTATATGAACTTATTTCACTGTTTTTGTGTCTCTTGTTCACCAAGGATGTTAGTTTCCCATATTGTGATACACCCTATATATTTATTTCATTTGACACAACGATTACCTACTCCTATAATCCCAAGGTCTGAGGCATCACTCTCGCAATAGGCTGGATTACCGATGACGGGGATATCGGCTAATGAGGGTGTTTATTCCTAAATTGTTCCCCACTTTACCTCCACGCAAGTGCGAGTACATTTTCTCTAAAATATATCTTCATCATCCCTAAAACATTATTTTGGCTAATATTTATGCGCATAGCCCAAACAGATAGTGAGACGAGGCTAGAAGACAACATCAAAAGAAAACAAAAGAGTTATTGCCTTAATCTAAATTATAAAAGATAAATATAATGAAATGTGTCTAAAGGAGAAGCATCTACATTAGCGGAGAGAGGATGGTAAAACTATGATGATAAATTACCATCCCTAATGAACCCGGCCGAAATTTAAACTTTGAACTCTCCATACAAGAAAATACGGTATATTGCAAGCCAGACACTTTGATGCGTGACTACTGATTCAGGTCAAAAATTCGGTTAGTTGGAAACTGGCATGTTCATTAATATTAAAAATAAATTAAAACTTCTTGCTCAAAAGTTGTCTTCAAACGCCTGAAAGCACTCTTAAATGGGCTTTAAATAGTTCAAACGTACACTAACTGATTCTGCAGCAAGCGAAAAATCCATGTATACCCCACCAGGATTTGAACTAACTAAAGTCTCTCAAGAGTAGGTTGGTCATGTTCCAGAAAATATTATTTAAAAACATATTTAGACATCCAAGAGAATTTACGAGTCAGGAAAAGTTCTGAACAATCTCTCTAATTTTTGCTAGTCTACTCATGTTGGTGTTTGCGTGGTATAAGACATCAATCTTGCAATATACTGGTTCGACAATGACAGAGAGGCCAAGATTCAAATCCCAGCTGGGGGCATTGGAGGTGATTTTCTATATATGATTTATCACTGCGGGTTTTAATACCTTCCCCCTACACTAGTGTGGGTGCACTTAGACTAATAGTACCTTCCTCATCCCTACTTCTTAGCTCGCTAATCTACGTAAAGAGTTTTTCTTGTAAACGTAAAATGATGAAAGAACTACCTATTTTATTTTTCACTTTGGGATATTTTACAACGCACTCTTTGAACAGGTCAATTATATCAAAACACGACTTACAAACTAGCTTTATTTTAGAATCCAACCCTGTGAAGGGAAAATGCCCAATTTCAACAATAATAGTTTCTTCGGCCATGTCGGGAATCAAACCAGGAACTCTTAAATTAGTGATAAAGACACGTTACCGACCTGTCAGACAACTACGGATCATATTTAACATTTATTCAGCTCCACCACTCAGTGAAGGCTACTTTGCAAATCCCGTAAATCCCTGCGACACAAAAAGACGGCGACCCAACACGTAGGTAAACAATGGACAAAGATCATCTAAAAGCTTGTTCCTGATGAATTGATGATCCAGAGGAGTGTGGATAGGTCATGTTCCTCACGCGGGTGGCTGAGAAATCTCCCCACCGTAACGCGCGCGAGTGTATTGCACGGAGACTCCTGGAGGAATACTATTATTGCTGTAGACCCCAATACGGCCCCATTACAATCTGCATCACAGCCTCCTCTGGCCTTGTATTCCACTGTAGATACACACTACAGCAGGCGCGTCAAGCTCGTCTGATCAAAAGGGCCTAATTTAAAAATGTAAAATACTAAGAGGGAAGCATTCAAAAATTAATATTAAGGGCTGCCACTATTTTCTTACTACCAAATTCCCTGTGTTTTAAAGGTTTTCCAGAAACAATTTCAATTTTTACAGGCAGCCTAGATTGAAGAAAAGAATACTGACATTTTATTTTTCATCTAACTGACTAGTGTGAGGTAATGGAACTTATGTTTAAAACAGGACGAATTAAGGTTGATGGGGGAATACATCTTGTGTCGCGTCACAACCCTTTTTTAAGGTGTTTTGATGCATGTTTGAATCAGTGTGCTTAGTTCTTCAGTTCACTTTTTCATCCATCCAAAGACCTACTATTTTAAGCTTTCAGTTAAATGTCCCAAATCAACCATTATTTTAGCATTTTTACTATATTTTGCAAAATTTTAGTGTTTTCCCGGTTTTTCAGGTACGTGGCAACCCTTCTTGAGTAAATGTAACTCCAAATTAGTACCTTTTTAATGCAAATATAAAATAGTATGACTCCCTTTTCAATGCGGTTTTGAAATGATGGTCAAGCGGGCTTTAAAAATGTAATTATCTGCGAAAGGTTTTGAATACAATTAAATATGACAAGGTATAACATTTCCGAATGTTGTATTTCTACAAGTTTGGTATAAATAAATTTGGCCATGGTTGTTGGTTTGTCATAATATCCGCGGGCGACACATGAAAATGGGTTTGGGCCGCAAGGTTGAAACGCCTGCACTACAGCATTAAAACTGGTGGTAGGAACTTTTATGAAACACAAAGGTCCGTTTGCAAGAACCAAGCTGAGTAGGCCAGTAGTGTGAGAATAAATGTAGTCACGTTGATTTATTTGCTAAAGTTTGATTCATACGCTTGCCGAAAATTGAGATCATAATCTGTTCGAGGGGTGAAGAAATTTATACGCTACTATAAATGAATGTTGGCCCATAATGCTTTGCAACACAAACATAAAATCAGCTTAGGTTCAATAAATTTAATTTTTTAACGGTCAAACAGATCCTTGTTACGATTGATGTTGTCTAACTATTGTGTTGTGCAATGATACTAAATCAATTTCGAATCATTTCATAGTGGTAGACGAAGCTGTCTGGTTGTATCTCGCTTTGTAGGCGTATGCGCGTATTGAGTTGATGTGTTTAAGCGCATGCACATTGATTGAGTTGATTGGTTCTTCCACATAAATTTTTATGGAGAAGCGTGACCAAACCTGAAATATTTTCTATTAATGAAGAATGAATTACACAGTTCACCATGATATTTTGTGATTGGTTTGGAGTTCGACATGCAACCACATTTAAATCCGCCGTAATTCAAATACGCGGTGATTTTTCCTAGAAATGTCGTCAAAGCGTGAGTGGCGCAAAAGTGCAGTATCAATAACACTACTGGTTCAATCGGTTTTGTTCTTGCAAATTGGCAAATATATTTGGATTTTATGGTCAACATTAGTCAAAGCTTAGTGTATTATTAGTATTATTTTACCATTGTTGATAGCATCTATTAAAAATTACAGCTTAAGAAAAACGCACAAACATGACATAAAGTAGAAATCTGGCAAGAATAAACTTCTAGAAAAAAAATGTCAAGTAGGTATAGTATGAACACGGTAGAGAAAACGGTACTAGACATTTACAAAATTTATTAAAATAAACATCATATATCTAATTATATGCAGCCGGGATATTGGTCCCACGAACACGTTCATATCAGGAAATGCATAAAAATGAAATTTTCATCATTTTTCATTTGACAACAGTGAAATAGTCCCTTGATTTGATTGTATTTTGTTGAACACGGTGAAATGGTTTCAATGATTTAAACTTCACTATGGTATTGGGGTAAAGTGCTCGCCTAAGGACCCCATTTTCATGGGGTCAAAACCAGCCGGGGTCAACGGGTATTTATTGAGCGAGAGAAATCCACTACGCAGCTTCTTTGGGAGGTGAATTAAAGCCATTGGTCCCATGACTATTGTGGCAAAATTGGAAGGCCCTTTCAGTCTCGCTCAGAGAAATTCTCGTGTGCTGTTATAATCAGTCGGTTCAGAAAGTGCACGTTAAATGCCTCAAATAAATAAATATATTTCATTGTTTTTTAATGAAGACTCCAGGGGATCGCCCTAAGATGCGACGCCTGGTTCGAGTTGTGGTTTAGACCGTCTCCTAAAAGGCTACCGAAACTCCGCAAACTAATGTTTACAAATTAGCTTTTTCTTTCAACTAAAATTAATTGGGCATGGGCGAATGGGAAGTTAAAACAATCTCTAATTATTGAGAGTAGCGTAAAAGCTTCAGTGGAATTTAAAATCAAGGATTCTTTTTTCTTCAGAATAACATATTTACCACCATTTCCACAGAGATATTGATTTAATTTTGTTTCAGAAATAAAACTTTTCCAAAATATCAGGCTACTTTTGACTCCCTTAAGTCACATATTTATGTTTGATAAAAAACAGTAAAAAATGTTCTCTCTCTCCTTCTTTCACAACACTGCTGCATAAGTTGAGCTTGCAATAAGTTTGCCTCTCTCTCTGGCCCCCTTCATCCCCCATCCCTCCTTCTTCGGACGGTCAGCGCCTCTAGCCCCCCTTAAGCCCCTTCGGGACATCGGCCACTACTCCCAGCACAGTAATTGATACATCGGACCCAGAGGACGTTTTAAAGGGGTGGAAGGGGAGAGGGAGGTTGTGTGAGTCAGACGAGGAAGAGGGGGAAGAGAAAGGGGAGAAAATCCTACCCTCCCCGACCACATCCATATCAATTGCAGGGCTGGGAGTCCTCTGTGCGACGCTAAGGCACATAATAAACGGTACCTTCGAGGGTAACACTGCATTATATTATATACAATAACACAACACCCAGAGGCGCACGGATAAATCTAGCAGGTCCTCCCACCCACCCCCACCCCGTCCCTTATTTCGTGTGGCGGTACATTCATTGTGTGTGTGTGTGTGTGTTAGGGAGACGAACATTTGCTTCTTCAAGGGACACAAGTCATTGTTGTTTATGGTATTACGTCTTACTACCCTTCCGGGCTAGCTCTAATTTTAACTACCCTTAATGGGGTAGGGATGAGGAAGGTAGAATTTTAGAGAAAATTTAACAGTATTTGCTTGGAGGTAAAATGAAAAACTATTTAGGAAAAACCACCCACCGCGGTATAGGCGACCAGAGTTTGAACCTCGACCTGCTCGTCATCGGCAAACCGGACCTAACGAGCTTGAGAGTTGACACCTTAGTCAGTCAGGGAACTGAGATATGGCTATGGCGCAGCGTGCGTGTGGTGTGTGGCGTAGGTGTGGCACGCATATGGTGGAAGATATGGCACAAAACCAATCGACGTGGCGTCTTTTCCATCAACAATCCAGACATAAAGTGCCTACGAACATGATGGTTCCAGTCCTCAACATGGACTCGTCAGAAGATGTAAACCCCTGAAGTAGCAGACGTGGGGCGGTCGCCATGAGGTTGCCACGAGCCTCTTAATATACTGACTTGTTAGTGAGTAGATCACAGGCAGAATCTCAACCGGGTGTTAAAGGTAGTTTCCAATCCTCTTTCCAATCTGATTTGGGTGAATTTATCCCAAATTTATCAACCTTACTCTTTACATTGTCTTATTAATAAAAAAATAATCTTACCCGCATAGTTGGCCACGTGGTATAAGGCGTCACTGTCACAATAGACCGGCTGCCAATGACAAGCAGATCGGGGTTCGATCCCTGTCACGTGTACCGACAGTGTTTTTTCCTAAATGGTTTTCCACTCTCCCTAAACGAAATTTCGGATACACGTCCTCTAGATTCAACCTTCCTCATCCTTAACCCATAAGAGTAATATGTATACTGGCATACAACTCGAACGGTTAATAAGACGCAATGCTAATAATAATCTTAGTGTTAAAAGTATTACTCAAGGCCGTATTACACGTAGCAGGTTGCAGCGCTGCTTTCTGACGTCGTTTTGCAGCGCTGCGAGCTGACAAATCTGGGTTACCTATTACACACAAGCTGCATTCTGACGAATGATGATCATCTTGCCACTCAGTGGAGACTTTAGAGTGTCCCGTATTTTCTTCGCTTCTTTCCTCCAGGAGGTTCGTAATGAATTCATTTTCTTAATTACTGATCCTCTTGTGATGTATTTGTCAACCTCTTGAAATTTTGCTACCAATTCCCCCAAAGCCTTCTCTTTACTCAAACGATCTAGGTATTCATCACCTTTAACTTTCCACAAACATGGCATTGTTCGGTACAATTCAATCAATTCTGTCAAAAACTCTTTGCTATAGTTTCTTATGTCTGTCATAATGTCCCGAACGACGAGAATAAACACTTGAAAATACAAACACAGCGAACGTTGTCCACACGAACGAAACTGTTGAGAAAATGGCGATCCTCTGGTCTGGTACTACCTTATCTCGACCAGGTGCACGCATGCGCAGTATAACATTTGACAAGTTGGAAGCGCAGAAAGCGATTACACGGCGCAGAAAGCAGTCGTCCNTGATACGCGCACCGATCATTTAGGTATATTACATGATCATCTTGCAGCGCTGCAAAACGACGTCAGAACGCAGCGCTGCAACCTGCTACGTGTAATACGGCCTTCATATCAATATTTTGACAAGCACTCGTTTATTTACGTTTAGATAAGCTAAATGAGTATAGTGGCTTTCAACATCTTCTTCCCATACCTCGCATCAAGGTCAGCTATCGAGTTCAAAAATGAAAAAGGCTCTTTCACTGACATAATATATCATTACATTGTATTATGCTTTTGACGGGAGCCTATTAAAATTTCACCACAAAAATGTATATTTTATTTTATTGACTTTATCGGTTTAAACTATATTTTTATTCGTAATCCTTGTGGTGAAAAACCTATTTCTACTCTGTCATTCTATTTATGCATATCAATTGTATTTGTATGAATATTATTATTTGATAAACAAAATACAGGTCTGACGTACGGTGTTCCTTTTTCAAACATTATTAATTTGATGCGCCCCGTGGAATTTTACCAAATGTCCGGTCTGGAAGGGGAAGACCATCTGGAAGAGGCAGAAGTGGGTGCGGTAATGTATTTTTCCGGGAATATTTGTTGGACAAAACTACATTACCTGTGCATTGAATGAGTGAAATGAACAAGGAACAATCAGTGTATGCACTGCCACGCTCACTTGACTTTCTAGTTAAAGGTTTACTCGTTAAAGGCTATCAACTTTCCATAGATGTTGAGTTTTCGGTGTTTAATTTTTAAGCTAAACGTATAGTTTTCCCCTTCACATAGCAATGATAACTTTAAAACTACTCCTCTCCCAGTTGATTATGTCTTATAGCCATAATTTTGTATAATTAATTTCCTAGCAAATTGAATTGATATAGGCTGGTTAGATTCTTGTAGGAAGGAACTTTTAGAAAATATATACATACAATACATACCACACACACCACACATACCATATATACCATACATACATACATACACCATCCAGGGCTTGGGTTCAAGTCCATGCATAGATAGGTGTGGTCCTGGCATCCCGTTTTCTACAGAAGCGAACTTAACGAGATTTTTAGGCAATTGAGTGAAAGTTAGTGGGAAACTTTTATTTTGCTCCAGTTCTTAAGCTTGGTGTATGTAAAATGAGCCATTTACCACCGTCCTAGGACCTGCCAAAGTACCACACTTTCCAACTGAATGTTAAAATCTTTACGGAGCTAAATAGGCTTATATAGGTATAGTGTAAAAAATTAACACCGATCATGGTATCATATCCATTACTTTACTTTTTTTTTTAGCACCGCGTCTTACTACCCATTCGGATTATACGCCAATACTTTACTCTTGTTACGGGTCAAACACATGTCACTACTCATTTCAATACTGATAAGGAATAATGGAAAGTTTTGCAACTATCCCAATAATGGTAATTAAAAGTAGAAAAAACGTTTCTTTGCAAAGTCAAGGAGGGGATGTAGGTAACCCGAGTTAGGGGCAGTGTTTTTGAATTTTTTATGGAAAAACTTTTTTTTAGCTCAAACTAAATAAAATATTCACTATGTAGAATCCTAGAGTTTAATTTTCTTCACACGGTGATATTAAAAATTCTTGAATATCTGTCATGAGTATAGCAGCATTAGATGAGAAACTTTTTAAATGAAGAGAAAAAGTTGTTACTTAATTCAAAGACACTCTTGATATTTATTCAAAAACTTTTGATATCACTATGTGAAGAAAGCTGCTTCGGTCTCCGCACGGTCTAACACGCTACTCTCGTAATAGTATAGACTACCGATGACAGGGAGAGCGGCGTTCGATCCCGGTAGGGTGTACTGAGAGAGATTTTTCCAAAGTTGTTTTAAACTATCCCTCCACGCAAATGCTGATACATTTCCTCTAAACTCAACTTTCCTCATCCCTAACATATTACCGTAATTAGTTTTATGCATACAGCCCGAAAGGATGGTAAGACACGGTGTTTAAAAAAATGCGAAGAAAATTAAACTTTATGCTTTTACTTGAGCAATATTTTATTTATTTTGGCCAAAAAAAAGTTTATCTATAAAAGTGCCAAAACCATCTTCTTAGCTCGCGTCCCCTACATCCACAACTCAAGTAGTTAGTATGGCTGTCCACTTGTGTACGAGTTTCAAGTTTGATTTTATGGTGGTACTGACAAATATATTTACTATTTGTATACGGGTCCGTCCTGATGTCAATTTATAAATATCTATACGCTTGGGCTGGGCGTGCAGTATTAAATGAACTGTTCTAGATTAAGTTAGTCTGTATTTAGGGGTAACCCAATAATACAATCAAAAAACAGACGAAAACCCCCGTTTAGTGTGTAATCATATGTTATAGATAAGGATGAGAATATACCTCCACACAATCACCTTATAGCATGCTCGCGATGAAAGATTACACCTCACACATGCAACAAGAACCTTAATACCCACCAATTAAGTTATAACCAAATAAAGATTTAACCACTATTTGAGAAATAACCTTAGATAAAGGTTTTCCCCACTATGAATGGCTCATACGTTATTTTAAGAAAAAAATCCCCTCTACTCTGCTCCTTTTTTACCCCCTGACGTCTCGTGCAACGGTCGACTAATTGCTATTTATGGTCGTCATTAGACGCATGCGTGATTGAAGAACGGGTGCGGAAACGACTTCCCCAAGTCCGGCAGCTATGTGTACCCGATACAATCACTTACCTCCACCGGCACGCTCGAAAACCTTCGCGTCAATATGCTGGAGTTCACGGTTAGGCTACTCAGCCAATCATTGGGTCAGGATTCTAGCCGAGGCAAAAGGGGATTTATTCCAACGGTCACCAGGGTGTAGCTAGTTAGACTTAAGTTAGGTTTAAGAGTTTATACTGGTTTCACACCCTAATATTTACAATCACGATCACCTCATCTCATCGGGACATGGAAAAAGCCTCCACGGAAAGGATGTACGATTAGTACATTCGGATGGGGTACGTTAGTACTGGCTAATCTTTCTACAAATTGGGCTACGACTGATGCAGCACAGACAGCCATATATATATGGCTATTTTCACCGAGTGAGCCGGTATGCCAACTACAAGTCTAGTGAAAAAATGTGTCATTGGTTAAAACAAATATGGGCTTTTCCTTTATCACTGATGAATTAACGGCTGGTGTTTGGATGTTATGTCTGTACTAGATTTAAGTTAGTTTATAAATAATGTACTGATCCAATCAGTTGGTTCAGAAAATGCACGTTAAATATCTCAAATAAATGCAAATAAAAAAGTGGTCCTGTCATAAGTTAGGTTAGTTTGTAAGTCGTGTGCTGATATAGCTATGTGCTTAGAAGGTTCAATTTAAATAACCAAGTAAATGCAAAGTTATTAATTATCAATCAATAGATTAAAACTCGCTTTATTCAGAATGTGGCTACCTCCGTTAATTTGTGGCTATTTTTTGAAAAGTGTCACTAAGTTTGCTTTCTTCTTGTTTGGATTTATTTATTTGTAACATTAAGGAATTTCAGAACTTCCGTTTTAAACTTTGGTTACTAATCGAAATACAAACAATTAAATTAAAATTAAAATTATAAAAACCACAAGACAAAGAATATTATGTATAAGAAGAGTAAATATAAGTCATAATTTGACGCAAGCTTTAAAAAGATTAGTAAAACATTTCAATTAGAGTTTTAAAGTAAAATGTAACTATTTTATATAATTTTAATAATAATTATTAAATTAATAAATCAAAATAAATGTGCAAACGAAGGATGATTACTAAAAGGTTGGGAAATGTATTTGAAGTTGAAAATATAAAATTACAATAGGGTTGTTTAGTTACCACTATCAAGCTGTAAATAAAAGTCTATGTGTGAAGTAAATCTTTGAATTATTTCTACCCCTGTTATTTATGTATATCCGCATATCTACACTAATGGCATAATGATGAGGAAGGTAGAATGCAGAGAAAGTGAAACTGCATGTGTGTGGTGGAAGGATGGAAAACCATGCAGGAAAAATACACGTTTTTGTACACTCAAACGGAATTTGAACCCCGATTTCTACGCCACTGGCAAACCAAGCCTTTGTCCGCGTGCTCATGGCGCAGGTAGCTTTTGGTTATATGATAGTGTATAAAATTGTAATATTATTTTACCTAAGATTTTGAATGGTTACAGAATTTACCAAAACAATTTTAATATATTAATCCGTCAAGTTATTTAATCTGAATCAGTCAACTTTGATAGCTAATATCAATTTTGACCGATAAAAAACATGTTTTAATTTTGAAAAGTTTATTTCTACTAAAATCCTTCTATAGGATTAGCGTCTTTAAGAAGGCCCTTCTATAAAAAAAAAACCCTACTATTACAAGTTGAAATGAATTGCCTTGGGCTCGACAACGGACTCCCAAGAATTGATTGTTAATTGTTGTCCGCCGAAGTTTATCAAGTAGCTCCTCACCAACTTTACACAAATCTATAAACTGGTGACCTGGAGGTCTCGGATATTAAACTCGTTTCGCACCTTGTCACAGTTGATGAGGAGTTCAGGGTTAGAATCCCAGAGCTGTGCAATGGCGGTGACTTTCCCAATGTGGTTAATACCTGTAGTTTTCTCATCCTATCTCAACATGAATGCAGATGTTCGTCCTTGAAAATAACTTTATCAGTCATACATTTTCTATTAAGCCCGTTTGGTATTAGCAAAAAAAAAAGTCCATCAAAAGCAAAGTGAAGTGAAATGATATATATTTTGACCCTCGAATAAGTAAAATTCATTTTAAAATTATTCTTTTTCCTTGTTTTTCCCAGCAAGGGTACTTAAATCTTGTTTCCTGACGACAGTTCGATGTTAATTCACCCCCTAAAAACGACAAAACAGGATGAGTGCGGCCCGCGGTAAAACAGTTGCGAATCGTAAGGTTACCGAGAATTATGTCTATACATTAGGGTCACGCACACCGCCGTAACCTGTTGTTTCCTCACGGCCCCAGTGCTATTAAAAACACGACGAGCGGCGGTCAGGGAAACTGAAGGCTTGCACGTCACACTTCTCCCACTCGCTCAAACTCCGGCGTCCCTCATTAACTAGTGGGAGTGAGGGAACGAGAGAAAATACCAGTGTTTTTTGTATTTTGTATAATAAAACAATTTTGGCCAAAATATATAAAATATTTCTCCAGTTTAAATAGAGAATTTAATTTTCTTCACATGGTAGTATCAACAGTTCTTGAATATCTGTCAAAGGTGTCCTGGAATTTAATGACTACTTTTTCTCTTAGTTTAAAAAGTTTCTCATCTAATGCCGTTATGCTCTTGACAGATATTCAACAACTGTTGATGTCACCATATGAAGAACATTAAACTATCTGTTTCTACTGGAACAATCTGTTATTTATTTTGCTCAAAAAAAGTTTTGCTATAAGAACTACACTAACACTGCTCTTTTCTCACGTCTCCTACCCTCTCACCTTAACACGAGATAAGTCGGACACCTTAGTCCGCCCATCTCACTCGACGGATAACGCCTAACTTAGATAAGTAATAGGCCTACAACTCGAACCAGACCTCACACAGTGGTGAGATTTTATGTTGTCTACTTAAGAAAATAATGGAATTAAGATTAGTGAAATCTTTTTATTGTGTTTTAAAGTATATAACAAAATTGAAAAATAATTATTTTAAATCAAAAAGCTGTTAAACAGACACTAATTTCGCTGTTGTATAATGAATAATGTGGAAAACTGGATTTTTGGTTCGAGCGTAGTCTTACACTTAATAAATATCCTGGCAAATCGGCAGTGAAATAGGCTCTTAAAACATTTATTAAGTTTAAATCGACTATAGCAAGTATTAGCATTAATAGCGCAAAAAAAAACAATATAAAATGCGACCAGTACAATCTTTCGACTAGTTCTGTGTAACAAAGCGTGCTTGGAAATCGTTCATGCATGTTATAGAGCAGTATCTTCCGGGTTATAAGAGCTCAAAATCACCTTCGTAATTACTACCCCTTCACTCACACAAAAGCACTGAAGTAAAAGTAGTAAAATAAGTTAACCACTGTAAATAATAAACTTTACACCCTTGGTTTATCTAATCTTCAGTGGAATAATAAGATAAATCTGCCTCCTAACATTAGTCACGGAACTGGCCGTAGACTGTGTACAGTCGGTTACAAGCAATTGTCTTGCCAACAATCTTCATTAAAAGTTTATAAATGACTCGAAATTTGTTTTATTCCAACCCACTATTAGTTTTGATTTGAAGGAAAATTCGAGGAAATATTAAATACACAAACACATGATGTATAGTAAAAAGGTATATTGTATCGAGTAACTCCCTTATGTGAATAACAATTATAGTAAGCTAAAGTTTGTAAAGTTTGTAAAGAGTTTAAGTAATTCGGATTTAGTACTCACATAGTAATTATAATATAATGTTTCCGTTGCATCCATTCATATTTAAAAATACAATATAGTATATTAATCATGTAATATTTAAAAGTTAGCTCTATTTATCTTATTTATCTTTATATATGAATGATCGTGATGGTCCGTATTACTGGTTGATTGGCTAGGGAGGTCCACTAGGAGGAACAGAGCTGTCAAATATTTTGGGTACGCAAGGACATCTTAGGGGGCAATTAAAATATATGTATATAAATAGGTAGATATTTCACATTTAGAGCTCATAATTTAATACATTATTTTGGATGTAATTTATTTAATTAATTTTATATGTATAGCTTGAATTATGCACCAACAACTCTGGAGGTAGGAATTTGAGGATAAAATAAACAAAAAAGGGCGAATACCACTGGTATAGATGACTCAGGTTCGATCCAGCGCTGTATCAACATTATTTTAGTATTTGTTTATGGACTAGTCATATTACAATTCCTAGCAATAAAGTTGGGCCTATAATATTAAGTTTGTTGTTCTAGGTTAGGTTAGCTTGCAAGTCTAGCGCTGATCCAATGGTAAGTTTAGAAAACGCAGCTAAAATTTCAAAATATCTTCAATCTGACATCAATCACTATCACTAGAATAAATAAAAGTTCCAACATCTTTGAACTCACTTCGGTGGCCGCATGATCTAAAGCGTCAGCCTCGGAACAGATTGAGCTACCTATGGCGGGGAGATGAGGTTTCGAATCCTGGTCGGTTTTTATGAGGGTTATTTTACCAAAATAGTTTTCGACTCTCCCTCCACTCATATGCGGGTACACTTTCTCTAAAATTCAACTCGTCCTTAACCTATTAGCGTAGTTATTACTTAGACAAATAACCCAAACGGGTATGACGCAGTGCTAAAATAAAATAGAAAATAAAAAAGGTCGGTTGGTGGCGCGTCAGCCTACTGAGCTGCGGATATAAGATTCAATTTCTGGAAGGGCTGCCGGCTGAAAATGTATTCGTTTGTAATTATTCATCTTTATTTCCTTTGACAAAGTGGTTATATAATGGAGTGAGGTCTGAATGTTGTGTTTGTTATAGAAACACATTAAGACGAGTAGCTAATAACACGACGGAGCTAAGAGCAAACCAAAATGGTGTCTGCCCGGGGCTTCTTTGTTCGGTCCGTGTTGGCGAGAACCAACATGGCGGTGAGCTGCGGATGCTGTCAGGCAAAATCTCCAGCGACATCGCTGACAGGACCGGACTTCCATCAACCGAGTTCGGTCTCTGTGTGTCCTGATCACGATCACGCCGCAGGTGACGAAGCAATCCGCCATGTCATGTGGGGAATTACGTCATGTGTCATAGGTTTATTTAAAACCGCGGTATTTTCATCGACAGAAAGGGGATACGGGTGCAAGATTTGGAAATAAAAGTAGAAATATAACCAATATAATAAATTGTGTAATACAACGTTTAATGTAATGCGTATTACTGCTCGTCCGAGATATACACAGCTTGTAATGATTTAAAAACATAGGAAGAGAAGGATTAATTTAAAGGAAATGCACCAGCATGTCTATATAGAATGGAAAACACACCCGAAGAAACCCATCTACCCATCCCCATCAAAGGAGACATGATATAATGCTAGTCTATCGACTGGGACTATTCCGTCATAAGTGTTTTTTACAACTTAAAAGATAGTTTATAAAAATATTTTTACAAGCTAAGAATAACTGTAAGCTATCAAGGTTGGACCCACTATATTTTAAAGGTAGCACAATATGGCCTATTTTTAGTTACTCTGTTTGTAAAACAGTTCCGTTAATTTTAAGATAGGGAGAAAGTGAATGGGAGTTTAGATCAGTATTTTGACAGTTTAGTTTTATAACCTAAAAAAATATTGATATATTACACACATTTAGTTTAATTTTCTAAACATAGCTGGGGGGTGGGGGGCGAGAACAATTATATGATTAGTCGAACGTGGGCTTCCTATAGAAATAAATCAAAGTTTAGTTTGCTTTTTAGGAAATAATTTATCGCTAGAATTTTTTTATATTAGTCATACGCAAATGTGTATAGGGTGTCTTGGTCTAAGGCAGTGGTTACCAAGTTTTCGTATATCGTGGATCTCCTGAAGCCAATGATAACTCACCGCGGCCCCACTAATCTTCTCGCCATACGAGGTGACATTAAAAACCTACACACTCATTTCTAGTACTCTACGTAACTCATTTCATTTTAATAAAAGAAAATATAAGTTTAGTCTGCGCAATAATGGAGGAAAAAACCCCAGATGTTTAAGCAAATTCTAAATAGATAATACTTTTTATATGATGTGAAAATAAAAGTAAAAAAACCCCTTACAAATCTAGATTTGTTTTCCGGACCTCCACGGGACTCTTTGCGTACCCCAGGTAGGTAACCTTTGGTCTAATGTGTCACTTCACTCTCTCAATAGGCTGGACTGCCTATTATGGTGAGATTGGGGTATAAATCCAATATGAATGAAATGATTTTTTAAAAATTGTTTTCCACTTTCCCACCACACAAATGCATGTACACTTTCTTTAAATTCAACCTTCCTCATCCCTAGAACATTAGAGTAATTAGTTAACACGCGTACAGCTCGAAAGAATAGTAGGACGTGGTGCTAAAAAAAAGTGTCTATAATGACTATCGGCGAACAAAATAAAAATAAAAAAATTAAATATAGTTGAATTGAATGATGTACCCAGAGATGGTTGTGTTCGCAACCAAAGCTAATTTTCGCCTTAAAATACGTTAAAAGATAAACAAACCAATTAATTTTAAATTAATTAGATGAATCAGAGGATAGGTGCACGTGTATAATATTCTGATCTCAGAGAGATCTAAACAAACAAAATAAATAAACCCAGCACGCCGATGATAAACAACGATAACATAAATATCACTTGGCATGTACTGCTGTGTCACATCACGAAACGTACGCAATCATTATTATTTACATACAAAATAAACACAATAAAATACATGAACCAGTATACGATACAAGTTTAATTGAGTTTTTGTTGTGTCTATTAATAAATAATGTGTTTTATAAAAAAAAAATGTTTTCCTCATGATTTGAAATGTAAGTATTGATACACGGTAAGTATTTGCGTGAGATTCTTATCGTAACGACTGGAAGAACATGCTAATACTGCTTTGTGCGGTGGTAGTACACGAACCTCGTTACTGGAATGTTCCGTAAGAACCGTTCATTTTGGATATATAATCACGCATTACTGGGTTTTGATATTGCCACTCACTCATTCAATATTTTATGGCGAAAGTAGTTGGGTGCCTCCATGTTGGCGGCCCCTGGGCAACGCCCTTCCTTGCTCGGCTGGGCAGTGGCCCCGACAATTTAGCCATGGGAGTTGGGCGGTTGGATCCTTGTAGTCATCTGTGTGGGAGAGGCCCATCAATCACCACACACACTAAGCGGTTGGCAATGCGTACCCCGTTTCGGCCGGGGATAGCTGGCCAGAACACCTCCATTAGGTCCTCCCCTGGGCAACTAAGGGTCAACGCTTTGGGAAATCCAAGGCTGTTTCTGACCTTCGTGACGCTTGTCACTCTTCCCGCCAAGGGCTAAGGAAGGGCGGGAGGTTTTTCAAGAGCTACCGAGTGATGACGGTATCGTCGACTATTAGGGGTTGGTGGACTCCCTCCATGTATATGTGACTCCGCAAAGAGGGTACGGCCATACGCGAGAGGTTAGAGAAGCCCTCTAACGCGGTGTTTGTTCCCTCCGTGGTCATCAGGAGCTATGTCATTCGGTTCGCCGTTGGGTCTTGGTTGGGCTTGGTGCGGAAAGTATCTGACTTTTACAAGCTGAGATATACTCCACTCACGATAGGAATTACTCTCTGAAAGGTCTTTTTTTCCTACCAATATCCTACTATATAATAGATATCTGGTAGGGGAAAAGGCCTTCCAGAAAACAATTCCTACGCTGAACAGACTTTAGATAGTCTCTTGTGGGTTAGATACGGCATCACAATCAGGTTGAAGAGAATCCTTAATGTAGTACGCTAAGGAGAGAATGCAACACTCCGTTGACCCTAAAAGGTAGCAGTCATGCTTTGATATTCTGTATTACAATATGGTGCTATCTTATAAGCTCCATCATAGTGGAACCACTCAAGGTAAGCTTGCTGTAAAAGTGCAAGCCACTATTCTAACGTTACCGTGCCTCGGCTTGACCAAACAATGTATGTCTACTTAGAACACGGGCGTGGTTTTCCCAGTTTTTGTTTCTTGCTACGATTACGACCACGTGACATATGTTAAGATCATTGATAAAAGTTGTTTTATGAATAAAAATGTTTTAGCTAAATAAATATTAATAATAATGTTGAATACGCCTTCAAACGTGTCACGAGAACGGCGACATCACAGCTTGTGCTTTGGTGTGGACGGTTAACAGGAATAGCCAGATCGCCTTTCGAGGAATCCCGTTTTGGAATATCCCTATCTATTTTTATATCTATTTCGTATCAGGACCCTATTTTATAGAGTATATTGGAGGGATAAAAGGACTTACAGAACGTACTTCTTACTGACGTTCTTGAAGTTCTTTTATCCTGCCAAAATACTTATATAGAGTAGGATTCTGGTACAAAATAAGGCCTTCTCTGACGAGCATCCTACCAAAATCAGGGTATATAATTATATTACAGCTATCAAAAATGACAGTTTCAGATCCGATGGCTCAGTTTGTTTTTATTTTTCATTATAAAGTATTGAAATAGTGAAAATTTTCGATCTAGAGATTATGCTGAACCTTGATGTATTTTTGCGTTAACCAAAAAGGTGGGTTTTTCAATTATGTTTTTCCTCATCTTTCTATCCATATTTCCCTGTGACTATATACGAAACAGTTAGATATGTTTTGTTCAAACTTGATATGTATATGTTATAAAGCCATACTTAGGGCATTTTTGTTCTGATTAAATAATGGGTAGTTTTCTGATGAGGGATGAACTGATGACCTATTTTTGAAAATCAGAAATATTTATAAACTAGCTATAATGATTTTGTTTAAATTGAATATCTGGGGAGTGTTTGACCTGACACATAAAAGTGTATACTTGTTTTTCGGGCTAAAACTAGTATTTGAATAAATGTTAAGAATCTGAACATTTTCAAAAATGGATTTAACGATTTTGTCTATAATTAGTATTTGGGAAATGTTTTGAATGCTAAATAATAATGCTTGTTCGTTTTTCGGAAAAAAACAAACCATTTTAAAATGTTATCACAAACAAGAATTGACTATGTGATAAATTATGCATAATTGAGTCGTACCATTTATTTTATTATTAAGTTCAACACAAAGCTTATTGATGATTTAGTTTAACGAAAAGTTATTTTGAGTAAGTTAACCCCAATTATTGAGGAGAGTGTGACAAACCTTACTTGAAACCCCCCCCCAAAAAAAACCAATACCTTGGCAGAGTTTCTAACCTTGTTTTGAGCTACCCATTAATGGACATTTAATCTATTGGAAGTCTGTTCAAACCCAGCCGGTGTCGAATGATTTTTACTTGAGCGATACACATATGTAGCACAACTTCCATTGGAGGGGAAGTAAGGCCGTTGGTCCTATGTCGATTGTGTAAAAGAACCTTGGAAAGGATGTGAAAATACCTTTACCGGTAAAATTGGTAGGCCGTTTCACTCTCGCTCATTGAAATTCTCGTGTGCTGATATGATCAGTCGCTTAAGAAAGTGTACGTTAAGTACCTCTATATAAAAAACTATTAAATGCCTCCATTAAACGTGTATAACCAGGCGCTATTTTGTTGAAGTTTCTTGCCCTGGTTAAATCATTTCAATGTCCCTGCCCCCAAAAAGGGTTGAAACATTCTATACAATCCATAGGCCCACGTCCAATTTTATTCAAATCAGTTTATAGTTTTTTTGTGTGTATAAAATCCTGTATTAGGTCAGTGAGGTTTGTAACCAAATAAAGTAATAATGTGTTTCGTAATATTTTAGTAAAACAATGTTTCATGTTAACAATGTGTCTTTTTTTACTGTGTTTTAAAAAGTTGGTATAAGTTTCTCATTGATCTACATATTAAATAATAAAGAGCCGTATTATTACCAACTTTTAAGCTACACACAGCTTTATTTATTATCTATCACAAGGCATAGCATAAATAAATGGTACAAAGTTGCGTAAGCTTTCCTTTCCTCAAGAAACCTGAATCGATGGACATGGACAAAAAAGTCACTCTTGTCTTGTCTGGTTTGTCGGTGACGAGGTGACTCACTACGTCCAATGGACCAAGGCGTCACTCTCGCAATAGACTAAACCACCGAGGACGGGGAGATCGTGGTTCGATCCCGGTTGGGTGTTCTGAGGATAGTTTTTCCAAAATAGTTTCCTACTCTCTCTCTGCACACAAACGCGGATACATTTCCTCTAAATTCAACCTTCATCATATTTAACTCATTATGTTAATTAGTACATAGGCGAATAGCCTAGTAGTAAAACGTGGTGCAAAATAAAAAAAAATTGTGAAAGGTCCAAGTCTTTACTACCATACCGGAGATCGAACAAGGGACTTTCAGCTAAATAGGCATACGCGCTACTAACAAAGCTAAGAAGTTGGAGCTAGAGGTCGTTTCTCTTAAGCACGCCGCACGTGGGATACATCTTTTAAGCGTCTGGTTTAGTTGAATTGGGGTAGAGAAAGTCAAGCTTCTATATTACGCCCTCCCCTCTCTTTCACACATGTTTGCGTGTGGTGGCGGTCGTGTGAGCTAGCGTGAGCGATGGCGAGGGTTAACTTATCAGGAAGTTACTCGTAAGAGAAGGGGAAGGGGTTCGAACATGCCACTAGCGATGGGTTGTTAAGAGAGAGCAAAAGGGAGGTGGGGGCCGGATTTAGAAGCATCGAGTACTGCATTCGCCGGATTACACTTGACTAACGACCGAAACAACGTCCAGGGTTTTAGTGAAGGGAAGACATACATGTCTGCCCCTGTGTTAAGACAAGCTAGGCCACACGAAACAACGCTACTACTTACTGGTAGTAAATATATCACCATGACACCCTCTACAGGTGTGTTTTAATTAGTTCCCTTAACACATGAGCTATTAGCGGATTAATCTGAGGAGTAGGGGTTAGGGCACAAGGAGGGGTAGAGCTGGAGTAGATTAAATGCATCTACATTAGTAGGGAGAACGAATTGAAAACTACAGAAATAAAACCATTCCTTGAGGACCCAACCGAGATTCGAATCCCTTCCTCTTAATCAAAGGTAACTAGGCGCAATGGGTCAAACATCTGCCACAACTCAACCAGTGGTATTCTACGGGTATTGGTTAAGAATAAAACAAGATTTATGTAGCGTAGATGTGGAGTTAAAGTGGAATGAACTCTAAGCATAATAAAGCTTTGTAATAAAAAACCTCAGCTATATTTATTTGATTATAATTAAATTATTGTTTGTCGAGCGATGGTAACAATAGTAGGTCTACATAGTTTTGTGTACAAAATATATGGAGCATTAAAGATCATTATTGTCAAAAATTATGATTGCTTGGACATTTAATTAGTATTTTCTAAACATTAATTCATCAGCACTTAATTAATCTGGGACAATAACAGTCACCCATAACGGGAATAATTTAGAGAGAACAATATCTTAAGCTAGCCTACGTACATTTACACCGCAATTCTTTAGAGCTAAAATCTTGTTTGATATATTTGTAGGTTTATTAAAACGTAATGACATGCTCTATAAAACAGTAAAAAACAAAGTTATGAGTTATTTTACATTATTCAAACTGCCCCAAGATTTACACATGATTATTATAAATATTTGAATGAAATCTTGTAAATTGCAAAAAAAAAAAACTTTAGATAAGTAAATACTTAGGCCTACTATTATTTAATGTAAAAGTCATGATATATTTGAGAAAGTAATGCACTGTTTTTAAGAAAGGTTTATTTGATTAAATTTGGAAAAGGTTTAGACAAATAACGCTTGGATTTGATATAAAATTAATTTAGAAAGTGGATATAATGAGTTCGCGGTAGCTAAACATTTTGAAACTTAACTGTACCAGTCAATCAACTAAAAATGTACTTTAAAAAAAATTTAGCTTAACATTTGTTATTGCAGTATAACATTTTGTCCAAATAGCAAAATGTGTTTAATCTAGGAGACAAGATTAGTAGTTACACTTCATACGGTGAAACAACAGTGTCACTCCAATCCGCATGTCTGTTATTGAGTAGCCATACTTTATATGAGTCTGTCTTGTATGCTGAGACTAGAATTATTCATTTCAAAACACATGCCATATAAAGGGCGAGTCTACTTCATCTTGATTACACAAGCCTGCTAGAAACCTACATCGGTTGTCGGATGTTCTTAGGCGTCAATCGTTCAATAGACTGAACTTTCTGTGACTGGGAGATCAGGGTTTGAATTCCGATCCAGTGTAGTGAGGATGGTTTTTACTAAAGGGTCTTCCCATCCTCTCTCCAAGTAAATGCGGATACATTTTCTTTAAATTATACTTTCCAATCCCTACCCATTAGTATAAATATACGGATAGCTTGAACGAGTAGTACATGTATATACATTTAATATATATTATATATAATACTTATACAATATATAAATGCATACACACAGACACACATTCCTAGAAATAAAATTACAGCAAAACAGAAACTTAAGAAACTTTACGAAGTTTACCTATATAATATACATATCGACAATGCGGCGGTGACCATCCCTACAAAGATAACAGAGATAAAAAGCAATCTATAATGAACTAAATTCTTTTTTATATCAGCTAACATCCCTTTTATTCTTTTTATCGGCATCGTTTTGTTGACCCGAGCCAGAAAAAGCTTTGCCTGGGAGACTTTGCGACCATATAAAAAAAAAGCTTCCCCAACACCCCCAAGCCAGTCACGTGATCCGCCGAGGCTATTGGCTTGTTGCACGCGACGCCGCCATGTTACTTTTACACTCTTCACCTTCAGCCTCGTAGCTTCGATATACGCTGCTAAGAAAACAGTGGCGTGTGAAGGCCGGGTTTCTTGACGGAGAATGAAGAGTTTCGGTAAACTTTGTCAATTTTTTTTATTATAGCCCGTTTGGGTAACTAAGTCCTTTTTGACCAACTATTGACTTTTCTAACTCCACTAGAATCGGGTTCATACAGGGTTACCACTACTTTTTATTTATAATATAAAATTACCTGTGTTTTCCAGGGTTTTTTCTAAGGCGTTCACATTTTTCCTGACACACTATAAAGTAGTTTTAAAGAGCAACATTTTAATTTTTTTTAAATTTTTCTTTTGTAAAGTAATATTACCGGTGTTTTAAAACAAGAATATTTTAACTTTATGGGGAAGTTTATACAACCAAAGATTTGAGTAAGAAAAAAGGAGGGCTATGGGAAAATAGCCCTCCTTAATGTTTCAGTTCCCTTTTTATTCCCACGCAAATACCTACTGTTCAAATCTTGAAGTAAAATTGTTCAAACGAATATACACTTTTTGTGTGTGTGTGTGTGTGTGTGTGGAATTCCTTGTGTTGACCCATGCACTAAAAATTCCATGGTTTTACCGGTCCTCCTGGTTTTACAGGTGCGTGGCAGCCATGTCACTCTTCCAAATTTTTTTAAGAGTAAATTAATATTGTTTGGTGCTTGAAATATACCAAAAAGTATCGAGCTACATTCATAAACCATTTCAATGCTTTTGTGTATAAATTAAGTGTGAAAGCATAAAAATAAAAGGTTAACACCGGAATACAGCTATTATGAAGTAGGCTAGTATAAAAGTAAGATCACATTTGAACGGATAATTTAATCCAACTTCATCCAATATTTAATTCACATAGGAGTGTTTATGATTTCCAAAATTAAATTATTTCAATAGGATTTGAACCAAAATTGGTATACACAGTGATTTTTTACTCAAGGTCTTTTCTAACACATAATAAAAGTTTATAAAGAGTAGGTCAAAGTTTTTTTTTTTTGGACAAACATCAACTAAATTTAATAGATGTAAATGTTTTTTAAATATTACGGAAGTGATGAAAATAGTTGTTACTATAAACACGAATATTTACCCCTTTGAGAGATAAAATAGCATATATAAGCGGACAATTTAAAGGAGGATGAATTTTAAAATGTCCAAGCATCAGGTTTTTATACCAGTCTCGGACATACGCATATTTATTCTAATGCTGTAGGGATTTAGAGGGAACGTAACCACATTTGCGTGGAAGCAGGTGAGTGGTAAACCATTTAAGAAAATATATATCAGTACTTCCGGTTGAGATTAGACCCCCTCCCCCTCTTTCGCTTAAATAACTCAACGAGACAAGACTGAAGCCTGTTTTCCGTGTGCCTGCCTACGCAGATTCTCAACTATTCTACTTGCTAAATGAAAGATAGATAACTGATGAATAAAACATCTCGCAGTACAACACTTCNGATAGATAACTGATGAATAAAACATCTCGCAGTGCAACACTTCGTGGCTCGAAACCCAGCCTTCCAAATCAGTGTCAATCCCACCGGCGCGGATACCCAACCCTGCCTGTATTACGGGAATTAAAGATTCAAGTTGCTTACGTCAGTGTTCACGTACTACGTGAAGCACGTAGCGTAGAGGAAATTACCAGGTTATATCGTCAACTTGTTTTGATACCTCGGCCCTGGGGGAGGGATAATCTAATGCATGCACGATCCCGTCTCCAGGGCGACATGGGGTGTGTTATCAAGTTTTCAAGGCTTTCCTCCAGTTAATCGCTCATCTCCAATATAATCTAATTAAAAGCCTACCCCTCAAGCTTCGGGGTAAGCTATCTCTCTCTTGCTCACTCCCTCTATGAGGGGTAAATTACGGGTAAAGGGTTGGAAGATGTGGTCCCATGAGAATACAAGCACCTCCCCCCCTCCCTCACCTTAGTATTCCACAAGGATCTGGGTACTGATAGCTCGTCAGGAGACGTCCCTCGATAGGAATCACTGAGACGGAGGCCGATAGCAGGTTTAGAGCTTTTCAGTATGTTCAACGACTGTGAGCATACTTTTTGATTCATCATATAGTTTATTTTGTTGAGTTAGAATGTATTAATTTTGTTTTGCTTTATTGCCATAAAATTGTATGGATTGATTAGTATCTTATTGTTCAGTAATTTATTTTCAAAATGTTGGAATATTTACTACAGCTTTATCCAACAGAGTTGGTGACGTGGCTTTAGTACTACTCAGATAGGCCTACTGTATTTTATTCTTAGTTGGATGTTTAGTTATAGACTAAATAATGAGGACTGATATAGTCATGTTTATATAAAGTGGAAGTGAAATACTTTCGGTGTGAAAGAGGTTAGCAAAGAGCCATTTGGAGCTCACTCAAAATTCTGTTTTGGGCGCTAAATGCCCTTCCTTAGATTATGTTAAAAGCCTTAAACAATAATTACCTCTTACATATCTCGTATACATAGCTAATAAGTGTTCCCACAAAGATAGACCTATGTGTAAATGTTTGCTCTAATTAACAAAACGTTTGAGATTTGACGCAGCCGAGAGTGTCAATGCGTTGAACTTTATGAGAATATTATCCTTATTATTGGAATATTTGACCTGAACTTCCTAAACACAAATGATCTCAGCACACGACTTACAAACTTAATTAATTTAGTACAGTACAGCTAATGCGTACTACACACCCAGCACTAATACCTATATAGGCACTAAATGCAGGCATGAACCTGTATACTTACTCTACGAGTTATGGGCACTAGGAACTAGAGAGTTGATTGCACCACTTTAAAAGGTACGCCACATACCCCTATCAAAAACAGGAACTATGGCAATCTTTGTTTCCTGATGGGATTTTTTTCTTACGGCGCGAGTTCATCATGCCCACACCCAACCCCCAAGCAGGTGGGCCACCCCTATGGGGTATCGCGACTGCTCATTCAATATATTCGCAGCTAACCTTTATATCTGAAGGCTATATCCTCTGTCCGAACCAGTATATAAATCGTAAACCTCTAAGTTAGCGCCAGAATCAAACCCGGGTTTCCTATATTACGGTCAACAATTCTAGCCACGGGGATGGGCAGCTTCAGAAATTGATGGATCATCTTTGAGAAAGAGCGAGACGGATTTTAAGTCTTTGTATGCTACAAAAGCTTGCGATTTTCGATTAATACGCTCATTTTAAGTGCGTACTTGCACAAATATTCGTATTCACATCTATAAAGGTAATGATGATGCTGATTATGATTGCAATAATAGTATAATACAACTATATTTTCAAGGTAATGACAAAAATATTTATTTCGATATAGAACCACTGTAATTCGAACTATTAATACAGATAATATGAATCGCCATTAAAAGATCAAAATAAAACAATTAAGCACTTTCTTCGATTTGATTTTATATATTCATACACCAAGATAGGATTTTTTCGCTGCAACCTCTGAAGGATGGTATCATTCTTGAATTTTTGTCAATGTTAGTTACTCTACCTATAATTTTTATCTTATTTAAAAGGTTAATTCTACGGGGGTTTAGGGGTGGGGGGTTTCCACTATATAGTGTACAAGTAATTGCTCACCACCCTGCCATGTAAAATGTTACCCATTTTGATAGCGTTGTTTAATTCTATGAAGGTTGTTTGTCTAGACTCATTGTATAGTCCATGAAAGTGACACAGACTTATTAGTCGTGGCTTCTTTCAGTATCAGACAAATGAAATGTGGTGTAGGCTCACCTCTATGTACCGCTGGTAGAGGAAAACATTGTTTCACCTTGTGAGGCTCCCTATTTATGTGGTGGCACGGCTAAAAGAAGAAACTAAAAGGTAATTTATAAACCCAGACACGCTAACAAACATAGTTGGTATCCCTGACCGAATACAATAGAGGGGCGGCTGCATGCCAAGCAAATTAATTCCCATAGTTACAGCAAGATTTTGTCCCAATTTCACAATAGTAATTTAATTGTTACACTTAGAACAGTGATTCCCAAACTGTGGGCCCCGAACCAATTTTTATTGGTTCAATAATAGGTTTTTGAAATGTTCAAATTTCATAATAGTGTGAGAATAGAGACTCATGAAAAAAATTGGGAGAGTGAAAACACGAGGGTGGGGAGAGGGGGGAAAGGTAAAATAAACAAGGTGAATACGGATAGGGGAATCAGGTTTCATGTTCGTACCTATGGCGCGGAAGTCAATGCCGCCATCAACAGAAACCGGAAACCAACGCATCCACCGCACACGTCTCATTATGAGAAATGATTTTTTTTTGTAAAATTTTAATCAATAGTATATTTAAAAAACTGTAAGAACATAAATAATAAACTAAAAAAAACCTCCCTCTCATGATTTTTTTTTCTTTTGGGTATTTAACGTACACTTTCTGAACCGACTGAGTAGATCAGCACACGACTTATAAACTAACTTAAATGTAGAAGAATCAAATAGCCGAAGCTATTATGTATGCTTTCTAGTGAGGAGTTCTCCATATAGAAAATCTCCATCTGAAAATTTAAAAATTACACCTGGGAACGGGTCCCGGGTTCGATTCCCGTTTCCAGGTGTAATTTTTCAATTTTCAGAATTAAATATAGAAGAGACACAACATCCAGCCCTAGACGTTAGTTCATCACATTCCACCAATAATGCTGGTAAACGAACCCGGGACCCTTAGCTTAGTAGGCAGACACGCTACTGACCGAGCTAAGCTGTCGGAATAGTCTCAAATTAATTAAAACTAGGTGGCTCACAAACGTTTATCGTTCTAAAAATTGGCTTGCCGTTCAAAAAGGTTTGATAACCAGTGACTTAAGAGTATAAACTTAATTTGTATTATTAATCTTGCTATGGATTAGATTGACAGTGATGGAGAGGTTGGGGTTCGAATAATGAGAGCATTTCTCCCTAAATAGTTTTTCACTCTTCCTCTCCACCAAATGCGGGCATATTTCCTATCAATTTACTCTTCTTCATCTTCATAGTAATGCTTCAAAATTTCACAAACCTCCCGATAACATGTATTAAAATAAAATATCATCATCATAAATAAGACCTGAGGATGGTGTAAAACATAACACCGAAACAAGTCGTCAAAGAATATTATGATATAAAAGACTAAAGCTCAAATAAGGAGATGGGAATAAAATAATAATAAAGAATATTTAATTCTATCATTTGTTACTCCTTACCAAATAAATATGGACATTATTAAAAACTTATAAATGAAGATAAAAAGTTATCATAAAATTCAACTAAATGTATCTACTAAAGCAATATTTTATTTATTGTGTCCAAAAAAAAACTTGGTTATAGAAATTGAAGAAAAACAAAACTGGTCTTAGCTTTAGCTCCCTCCCTTCCATCCCAGGTTGACCCTAATTCCACTTAGAGGGAACCCCTTTTTGCTGCCGGGAATGTACGTGTTAGCTTTAAACAAAGCCTTTACTAATGTGTGGTGTTCTTGAGTGATTACGCTCTCCGGCACCAAGATTTTAGTTCAGCAAAGTGAAATTACGTGTTTATTTTTGTACACCGTCTCTTACTATCCACCCGGGCTACTCGCATATGCACATCAAATGTAGTATGAATGAGAAAGGTAGAATTTAGGGTAAATATAATCGCCTTTGCGTGAAGGGATAGTTTTAAGCCATTTAAGAAAGCCACCTCAGTATATCCGATCATAACTATAACTCTTACCTTAACCTCTGTCACTGTCAAACCAGACAATACAATGTTGACGCCTTAGCCGACGTGCCCGTTAGTACGGGTTACAACGTGTTTTATAAAGTAATCGGTCTAATGTCACTTGAGGTATGTATGTAAAATGTCCCTGAGAGATGCGATATGAGATAACTTTACGGCAACATGTGTAAAACACCTTTCTCGCTCGCTTACAACGAATGATCACAGCAATTTAACGAGTTCCCTAGTTCATATGCTTGCTCTCAGATTAAGCGTGCGACAATAACCAAACGCACTGCTCCAGATGGATTAGTAAGCACACTAAAACAACATTTGGGTTGCAGACTTTCAATAAAAAGGTTTCTAGCATCGAATTAAAACATTTAATTTAGGGGTCTAATACGAAGAGTTTAAATTGTAAACAATGTTCCAGTATTTTTCTGAAGATAGAATGTAAAGTCCCAAATCACATATATTTCCATTTTATTCAGTCAAGAATCGAGATAAAGCCTCCCAGCTCAAAGTTAATCCGTGCTAGAAGTTTGCACTGTTGGTACAGGACACACAAAACAAATCTGTGACACTTTCTTTAATTTAATTTTCTCAGAAGCCATTGAGGAAAAAAGTATTTAAAAGCCTATGAAAAATAATACTCTTAGCCTCCTCTTGCGCGTGAATAATAAGGTCAATTTCATCACGTGACGTGTGCGGGCAGCTGTCGAGTTTCCTCAAACTTGGTTTCACTCATTCTCCTAGAAACTGGCTTGAATAATTTAGTCCTATTCTCGTCTATTCTTGCGAAGAAGTTTTTTTTTACCATTGTCAGCATAGCCCAGGTTATAAAGCAATATCACATTTCAAGCAGATTTTAATATCTAAAAATAACTATGTTAGCTTATTCTTAAAACACATCATTATTTTAACACCTTTTAAGGAAAAAGTTTTGATCAATCCTTATTTTATGGAATAAAGTTCAACTTTCATTGGAAAGGCATTATCTGACCGCTAGAAATATTTCTAGAGCTACTTTCATGTAGTCATACGTAAATTCACATAATATGCAGGAGTCATTTTTAATAAGTACTATTAATTCCTATGAAATAACACTAATTACAGGTAAAATGTTATCAATAATTGCCTGAAAAAAAATTGTTTGTATTTATAATAAAATGCCTCTACTATGAAAATGTGACTGTAATTGACGGCTTTTACGACATAGGGCTCCACCAAGACCATTCTTATTTGATTATTCCATGCCTTTAAGAGATAAGGGTGTCAAAACTATTAAAAATCAAGCAAGTTTGATAATAGTAGTAATAGAAAGGCTTTTGATTCATTTATAAAGACTGGAATGCTACAACACTAGAACATTTATTTTTATTGATGCAAATCTATATTTAAAAAAAAGTAGGATTTGACATGACAACAGTGTTAAATGGTTTTTCTTGTCAAAGTAAAAAATACATTTTATTTTGAAGCCCAAAATAAAATGGGTTTCAACAATTGTTTTGTTGCGGGTCTTATTGCCCTTCCTGGCTACCCGGAATTTTACTACACTAACGGGAAAGGGACGAGGAAGGTATAATGTAGAGAAAATGTACGAATACTAACATAGAGGGAGTCTGCAAAACTATTGAGAGAAAAACGATCTCAATACACTCAGTCGGGAATCGAGTCCAGTCCCTCCCATCAGAAAAAAAAATCAGACTAGACTAGACTGATATTTATTCCAGGTGCCCGCCGACGTGGATGATATTTGCTTTGGATTGGTTTTTTTTATCAATCTGGATATGGGATGTAGACCTTAAAAAGTTGAAAGCCAGAAGCAAATCTTTTCTCACGGTTGGACGAAAAAAAAAAGAAAAGAGAAGAAGATTATAATGTTGTTGAGATTACTGTATAACCCTTTTAGGAAAATCAAAACGGCTTCTCTTAAAACTACCCCATTTTCCGGGAAATTATAATTCGGGTACGACGGGTTCGTAGACGATTCACGTTGCCAAATTGTTTAAGAAGAGTCTTCCCCATTGGGTGTTGCTAATCAGAGTACACACTTTCCCTTTTCGCTGAACCACCACCAGCAGTGGCTTCCTACAGGAACGTCCAGACCAGTGGCGCGCACGCGCATTAACACTGATACGTCAGTGCACTCTAGGGAGTACGGGGACAACTATATTTAGCTACACAATAAGGGGTCGGCGGGGAGAAGACAGCGCGAGCACAAGAGAGAGAACGATAACGGCGAGAAAGAAGGCTATATAAAAGAGAATTCATGTGTTGCTGTGAGTTTAGGAGTTGCTTGGCTAATATTAACTATGAAGTATATGCCCAAGCCGTCCAGAAATATATAACAATTTTTCTCTCTCTTAAAGCACACTTAGTGCGGTATGCAAGAACGTATAGTGAATGCTTAGTGGAGCGATAGTGTGTTCACGAGCACACTATCGCTCCACCTTTTAACTTATGATGACGCAAGCAAACCCACGCTAGTGTCCACAAAACATCAACTTAGGGGGCGCCCAGACTGGGCGAGCGAGCGAGCGCGCGAGCGACTAAGATATAAAATATAGCACATTGGTTGTAATGAGAGGTGGCCATACTGGAGCGCGCACGCTTGAAAGATAGAACTGGTTCTATTTTTCAAGCTCACGCGCTCGACCCAGTACAGTCTAGTTTACAGGCGCTAGGCAATATTATTATATGTTGGTTCATTGAGTGCTAGGGAAAATTCTCATTTTGACATTTTTATTACTATCAATAGGTTTAGCACACTTACTACTAACACCCTAATTTAATTGGTAAGATCATAAACCATATATATATAAAACTGATATGTTAAAATACTTCAATAATATCAAAGTAGGCCTTTAAAAATAAGAATCAACATTAGCGTGGAGAGAGGATGAGAAAACTATAACAATAAATCACTTGTCAAAAACCACCCTCATTTCACTGAGCCAATATTTGTAGCCTCCTCGTCAACAACTATCGAGAGCTATCTGCTAATTACGGGATCGCTCGCCAGTTTGGCCACCCAGTAGCTTGGGCGCTCGCTCGCACGCTTGTCAGTCTGGCCGAACCCTTAGTAAAGTTCTTGCACACGGCCCTTAACGTCTACTAATAATGTACTTATCAATGGTAGGATCGCCATAGGAAAAACCTTATCTGACATTCAACATTTTTACTAAACCTATATTAATAAATTCATACATCAATTTTGTTCCCGTCCCTTTTGATAGGTGTAGGATAGATATAGTGACACCTTGATATTGTTGACTAGTCTACAAAATGTTCCCTTATATCACCTAAATAAGTTATAATTATATACAATAATTATTAATAAAATAATTAATAAGTTTGTTCATGCATGATAAAGTAGCTCAAGTAAAAAAAAAAGGGCGTAGTCTTTAACTTCGCCCAATTAAAGATTATATTATTACTATAAGTATACTATCATGGTGAGCCATGTATACTTACGCACTTTTTATTTTAAAAATATTAATAACTATTTTATGTCACCCACTTCTGAGGTCGGGTGGTATGGCGCGTCATTATCGCAATAGACTGGAATGCCGATGATTGGGAAATCGGGGTTCGAATCCCGATCGTGTATAGGCTATCGAGGGTGTTTTTTCTAAATGGTTTGCCTCTCTCCTTCCACGCAAATGCGGGTACCCTTCCACTAAGTTTAACCTTTCTCATCCCTAAATAATAGGAGTAATTAGAGCATATGAGAATAACCCAAACGGGTAATGAAACGTGGTGACAAAAAAAAAGCTTTATGTCTTTGGTAGTGCTTACTACTACTAATGTATGAGTTAGTGTTGTTACCCTGCAGGCAAAATCGCATACTTTAAAATTGTGCTTTTTAGTCCCATGCTTAAATGATCACGTGGAAAATTATAGTTAAATTAATCGTAGTAGTAGTAAACCACTGTTCCGCGGAAGGCTTGACTCTTTCCACTCTTTATGAAAGACAAATCAGGTTTTCAAGGGCAAATATGAGGTGCCCCTGCTCAAAACACAACCGCCTATTCGCACCATACATCTGTATTGCAAGTAGCCCAAATACTCTGTTCAGGGTGTTACCGCATTGGCTGTCCTGTAGCTTGTTCAAGATGTTCTATGAAAGATTGTTTACAAATAGCCTACATGTAAAAAAAACCCACACAAGGACGTTACTATAGTTGGATGTTTTATAAACCATATTGGTGAAACTGTTTATTTGTTAGTGACCTAATTAACGAAATCAAAAGTTGTATGTTTGAATAATGATTTAGAATACGACACGAAGGATGTTAAAATACACAATATAACCAGATTACCGACCCCATTTCATACAAATACATTTTAAAAATAATTTAAATAATTTCAAAATAAAATATATTAAAAATAGTTTAAAATGAATAGTTATAATAAATTGAAAAAATTACGTAAGTTTGAAATAAAAATTGAATGTACTGGTCTTGACTGAATGAATTGATTAGGGTGACCGACGATAGGTCTAAAGGGAACTTATCTTGCGTCGATACCAGGTAGTGTCTAAGTAATTTATAAAATAAAATTATCCTCTAGGATGACTATTCAGTGTTGTATGTGATGTTACAAGTTATGTTAATTATTAAGTTGTTTGATATTAATCAGTGTTTAGAAAGTATACGCTAAATATCCCAATAAAATATGTGAAGATAATTAGGAAAACTATCTATCACTAAATATGTTCAATCATAATGCTAAAATAGTAGCTAGTAAACATTAAAATTTCCCTCAAATGGAAATCTTCTGTCTTGTGCAGTTGTCATTTATTCGTAGGTAATCACGTTACGGTTACATAAACACATTCGTGAGGATTACCTCCCCCCCCCTTTATATCCCTTGTTGCCGTCCAAAACATCAGGATTAAGCTCTGGTTCAAAATTCTTTCTTTGTTATACCAAACAAAACCTTTTCTTTAAGATTGCACGACAAGACTTAAGCCTTCCGCTCTGTTGAGTTGAAATAATAAATCCATTTATAAACAAACAGCTTCGTACAGTAGCGTTCATATAAAAATATGTGGTGGGAAGCTACTATGCAATGTGATAAAGCCAATCTTATCCGAATGACAAGTCATGTAGAATATTGGTTTTAAAATGTCCGCACCGAAACGGTATTATGTCCAGACCAAGTAAAAAGTTGAAAAACTTATATTTTAATGGAATGAATAATATTATATTTTTAAAAAGATATATTCTATAGAAAATATAAGTTATATATTGATAAATTAATAATTATATGATTTTGGGGTCAAGCTTTCTTAGATAATAACTAAACAAGAGACCATTTTGCCTGATTTTTAATAGGTAATTTTCAAGTTAAAATAGTGGGGAAAAATTAATAGTAAATTAATAGTGAATAAATAAAGTGTGTTTATACAATGTGAAGTAAAGTAGCCCTTAAAAGTTAAGAAAAATTAAATGATAGGAACTGGCTAAGTAAACAATTTTTTAATCTAACCAGAGACGTGAAAGGAAATTAGTTTCTACACTTATGTACATTTTTACATACATACATACATACATACATACATACATACATACATACATACATACATACATACATACATACATACATGCTTAATCACGCCGTTCCCTTACGGGGTAGGCAAGAAAATGTGCTTATAGCTAAAAAAAAATAACAACTCCGTATTTAATCCACTATCCCTAATTTACTCCATACTTCTCTATCTTTGCACACTCCCTTCACTTCAACAACATCCTCACATCAAGTCATACATGCTTTTTATTCTTAAAACTCTTACTGTTTACCTTTTTCACATATTCAGCCACGTCTTATATGACCTACCCCTTCCTTTCAATCCACACACTCTACCTTCATATATTTTCTTCGTCACTCGATCCACTATCATCCTTTCAACATGCCTGAACCAACATAAGATGACTCTTTCCCACTGAACTATTGGATTCCCTTTCAAACCACACTCCTTCAGCACCCATCCATTAGTGACTCGGTCCATACGAGTTTTTCCACATACATTTCTTAGATATCTCATTTTAACCGCATTCACCTTTATCTTGTGTTTTTCCTGACAAACTCACGCTTCACATAAAAAAAGTAGCCGTTAACACACATTTATATACTGCATCTTTGTCTCTTTCGATTCTATTTAATTCTTTACAATAATCAACATATATCCAACTCCTCTCCGAGATGCATTCACTCATCTGTCGATTTCATTATCTATCCTTTTTTTTATAGAACATTCTTCCCAGACACATTAAATCATTCAGTCTTCCATTTATGTGTGTATGTTTTATTTAGGAAAGTTATTAATATTTTAAGGAAGTACCCTATTTGAAACATTTTTTTAGCACCACGTTTTTTTAGCACCCGTTCGAGTTATACGCCTATTTATTAATTGCACTAGTGTGTTAGGGATGAGGAAGATTAAATTTAGAGGAAGTTTACCATCAATTTCGCGGAGGGAGAGTGGAAAATCACATAGGGAAAGCCACCTTCAGTAAACCCAACCAGGATTCTAACCCTGATATTCCCGTCATCTGCAGTCCAGTCTATTTCGAGAGTGGCGCCTTAGATCATGCGGCCACCGAAGCAGGTGAAACCTATTTCTATGAAACATAATAGTTATACTTTTAATACTTAACAAGTCTTGACAAAATGTTGTCAACAAATCTATTTGCTTAAGGGAGTATTTTTTTTTTACTAACGCCTACAAAGTTCCAACATGCCAATATTCAGTAAACGAGACTGCAATCAAAGCAGGGAAAGATAAACCAGAATCATGTTTGGGATGCATTATTGTTCACAATGAAACACTCCATTACAATAATAATCTGTTAAAAATAATTAGAAAATGTAACGTAAACTATATATTCTATGTTTAAGGTACGTCATTCTGAAAATAGAAGGCCAATGAAAGAATACATGCAAAATAAAAAACAAACAAATAAATAATAGTTTTGTTTTGAGTTGGTGTTTAGAGTATTATAAGCTGGCAACGCCACAAAGATTTACTCTAGACTCCACTAGAATAAACAACACTTAATAAATACGCATTGTAGTTTATTTCGTGTTTATTTTTATTCTAAAGCAAAATGCCTTAAGATCATTTTAAAACAATTTCAGTTGTGTTTACAAATAATAAATCGGGTATCTGTGATTAAGATAGCCTAAAGTACCCAGATTGGACTGTGAAAATTCTCACGTCAAATACGAAAAAAATTAATAATTTGAACCAAAAAATTGGCTATATATTGTAATCCGTTAAAAATATAGAATGAAGTGATTATTTTAGAAAATATGTATCTTTAAATTTCCAAGACACACTAAAATATATTTTATTGATTTAAATTTTCTACAAAAAATCAGTTAAAAAATAGAATGAACAGATTATATCAAATATATATATATATATTTATTTTCCTTGGCATATTTCAAAATAAGGAAAGGCGAGATATTTTTGTGATAATTGTGTGTCTGAGAGAGAACGTTAGAAATAAGCCCCCTCGTTATTTCCTGGCTCTGTAGAGTAAACCGTGAGAGGAAGTCGAGAGGTCAGGTAAGGTCGACAAGCGGACCAGTGGCGTGAGTTGGGGTGGGGACACGCTATCCGCCAATTAGAGGACAAGTCAGGCAGGGGAGGAGGGCGGACAAAGTTGATCAAGATGCCCAAAATCAACACAGACGGCGCCACTCCAGTTAGGAAAAGATTTGATTTCAACTTAAGCCCGAGTAAAAAGTACAAAATAAATTATTTGTTATAAAAGAGTAAAGACGCGTTGCAGACCCCTCAATTTTAAGAAGTCATTTAAACATATTATTCACGCCAAAATGAAGGCGAAAGGTATCAACTTGTCCTATAAAATTAAAATCCTTAAATTTTAAGTATAATTTAAAAACAATGTGACAAAAATTTGATATTAGCTTGTTTCCAGCAACATTTCACGAGAAATGTCGAAAATGCTTAAAGTGGTTTTGAAACTTCAGAACTGCCATTTACATTGTAAATACTATATACAGTGTGAAAATATTTCCTTTGATAATATTTAAGCACACGCAGAATTAAGGCCCTTAGCCCTGTCGAGTACAAGTCTAAAACCTATTTTGTGGGATGGTGGGCAGGGTGGTGAAAGGCGTGGCATGGCTTCACAATCGACCAAAGTATCCCTCCGCGCAAACGAGAACAGACGGATCACGGAAACAGTAGATGGCGCTAACTAACTGACAGGTCTTGTGGAAAAATCATACGTTTGGAAATGTTAGTTTTCTCGAGAACGAGTGCAATTTTTAGAGTAATATTTTCATCATATCTTCTAAGATAATGTATCAATGTTTATTAGGTGTTAAATTTACTTATTTTTTGCAATGCAGATGGCAGTTTTCTACTGAAAAATGTCAAAATTATTGATATTTGATCACTGTTAGAATTATAGAGGAGGAGTGTATATAACCGGTATCACTTAATTCGTTGGAATGCATCTATACTTCTCATTGAATTCTATTTTGTTCATCCTTACTTCATTAGCGTTTAGATTGAAGAAAATAGTAACTAGATTTTTTTTTTATCAAACTGACAAGTGTGAAGTTATGTAGCTTATGTTTAAAACATAAAGAGTTAAGATTGATGGGGAAATACATCTTCTGTAGCTTCCCAACCCTAATTTTAGGTGTAATAAGACACGTTTGAATCAACGTACTTCATTTTTCATTTCACATTTTCATCAATTCCCGTGGTTCCCAAACCTTGGGTCACAACCCAAATGAGGGCCGCGGGAAGATCTCGATTGTTTTTTTCAAACTTTATGAAGTATTACATTTACTAACACTTAATCAAACTGGGGCATTATGAATAATTACTGCAATAGTGACAATAGCAAGAGTTTTGAATTTTTTTTAAATCCTCCTGCACTCCAAATTTTGGACTCAGCTTAAGGACATGCCCATTCTGACTTTTAAAAATGAAAAGGGTCTTTTATCTTTTCTGAAAATATATCCTACCCCTGTGAACACGGATTTTCAGCTCTTGTAACGATCAAGATCCTCAGAATGATTTGCTTTGTAGTCTTCCCATCAATAAAGGACTCAAACTTGAAGAGCCCACCTACAAAATGAAGCAGCATCATGCTTGTCATTGAAAATATCTTTTTCTCTGTCACCAATTTTTTCACGTGAACATGTTGTGTAATTTTCTATTTTGTAAGATTACTTAAAATGATTCAACTTAATTAATAACATCAATACAAAATAAAAACTCAAAATAACTCTACCCAAGAATGAAACACTATTATATTAGCCACTGAAATAATCTTCTTTTGTCACTTATCGAGCATTGTAAGTCTAATTTTCCTTAAAAAAATTTTGTTCTAACATTTTGCTCTAATAATAAAATATTTTTATGACGTAATATAAATAGAGATATGGCCACAACAGTAGAAGAAATTAATTAGGCCTATATTGAAAATATTTTGCTTATGCTATTTACATGAATTTTCTAAACACATTGTTGTATCGGCACACGGTTTAATAACAACCTACCCTAGGAAAAATTACTTTTAGTCGGATCACCATAGGGATAACTTAATTTTGACAATTCAAAAAGTCACTAGATCCTCCATACACCAAGCCATATATTAGGCGGCTGACACTTTCTACAGCTTATGTCAATCTTGGCATACGTAAAGAAAGTTGTTCACCTTTGGTAAATGTAGGGTAATCTACATTGGTTATCTTCACTCTTTAAAAAAATCTACCAATGACGGTTCAACTAAACTAGAGATCCCACCCTAGCGTCAGGCACACTAATGTCGGGGTAATTTGACGAAGCCAAACACAAATACTGCAATATTTAAGACATTGTACTGCCCATTGAGCCACGGATACCAGTTGTTTGCGCTCTCTCTTTCTCTCTCTCTCCCCAAACATATACAAAAGCCTCGCCCCATGTCTCTATTTCCTGCGCGCGTTTACCGATCAGAGGTTCAGAAAGTTTTATAACAATTTCCAAGTGTCAAACTGTCGAGAGGCTGCCTCAGCTTCTTCATTCAGACAAACGCCTCGAACATGTTTTATTTTTGTTTGCATTGAATATGTAAAGTTCTAAGTTTGATGAAAAGAAGATCTTGTTGTTATTTTATGCAACATGTCTTACTGTCCTCATATTCACACTAATCGGGTAACGATGAGGAAGGTAAAGTTTCAAATGAAACCTACCCGCATTTGTGTGGAGGGAGAGCCGAAAAAAAGTTTTGCTATAAAACTACAAAAACATTGGCCTTTTCTCGCGTTCTCTACATACCTCTACCTTAAGAGATTGTTTCTGGGCAGATTCAAATTTACTAGATACTCGATATAGATACACGAAGTTATCTACACGATTGCGTTCAAACTAGAAAAAAGTATAAAAGTTTGGCTTTCTACATTCTTTACTTGACAAAAATGGTATTCGGATCAGTTTATTAGAGTTTTTATTTTAAGATAATTGTTTTACAATTTACTATAACATTTGAAATATGTTAAAATGGTTTCAATGGTCTTACACTCATGGTTATTTTTTAAATGTAATATTGTTCGAGCTGCATTCCCTACCTAGGTGTTATACGAAGGGTGGGACGGGCTTTTAAGATTAGTTACTGTGAAATATGAAAAATATGTATAAAGCATATTTGAGTATGAACTGTCAGTAATGAATGGGTGCTGAAGGAGTGCAGTTTGAAAGGGAATCCAATAGGTCAATGTGATTGAAATGTCTTATGTTGGTTTGGGTATGTTGAGAGGATGAGTGTGGATCGAGTGACGATGCAAGTATATGAAGGTAGAATGTGGATCAAAAGGAAGTAGTAGGGCATGTAAGACGTGGTTAAATTATGTAGATGATTATGTGAAAAGAGAAAAATTTAGAGTTTTAAGAATAAAAGCGTATGCATGACTCCGTTTATGAGTGTTGTTGGAGTGAAGGGAGTGTGCAAGGATAGGGAAGTGTGCAGAAAGTTAGTGAGAAAGGACTGAGTGGTTTTTGGAGCTATACGCACAGTTGTTTACCTACTCCGCAAGGGAACGGCGTGATTATGTGTGTATGTGTGCGTGTGTGTATGTGTGTGTATGTGTGCGTGTGTGTGTATGTGTACGTATGTGTGTATGTATGTATGTATGTATGTATGTATGTATGTATGTATGTATGTATGTGTGTATGTATGTATGTATGTATGTATGTATGTATGTATGTATGTATGTATGTATGTTATGTATGTATGTTATGTATGTATGGCTGGATGTATGAGTAATATTCATTTTGCAAGAGCCCTTAAAGAACTATGTAAATATAGTATTTTACAGTTCAATACATTCATTAAATTTTATCGCAAAAGAAGTTTAAATCTGGCGATGAAACGCCAAAGCTACGGGAGTGGAAGGGCTAATAAATAAACCAACAAAGTAAAAATAAAAGTTTAAGAAATGCGACGCATGTCGCTCCTTCCCCAAACTTACTGCTGTTTAATACTGTTTTCCCAAAGTTCTAGTCTGAGGTTCTACTTCAGAGAAAACTATGACGTCTCCAATTCACATCAACCGAAGGTAAAAAGACACAACGAAGCGTAGGGAGGCGGCGTGAAGTAGGGGAAAAGAAATAACCTAGATAGACCTGGGGTTTTGATGGGAATATATTCCGGTGACGATTATGTTGCGACTAGTGAGAGAAACAAGAAATATTGATAGGCAAGAAAAACATGTGAATAAGAAGACTTGTGGAACGAAGAAATACGGTGAAAGGATATAAATGTGTGGTTGTAGAAGGTAAGTAGCAACTAGAATTAAGAGTTAGTGCGAGAAAGCAAATGATTATGGGCCAATTCAAACGAAACAAAAAAAAACCATAGAATACTTTTAAAAAGGTAAATTAAATCAAGAAGAATGAGGAAAAATAAGGTTAAAGAAAAAGTGAGAGATATAAACTAATTAATTGCAGACATACTTGATTCTGTCGGTTTTGAATTTCAATTAATATACAACATTTTTTATGGGTGTTAGCTTACGAATACAATTTTAAAAAGTTAATTATTTTGCCAAAAGAGACAGAGTTGACTTATTTAAATTTCGGTAAATAGATTTAAAACCAACCGAGTCACAAAGACAAATGGTGTTAAGAGAGTAATACCGGATGAGAAAGAGAGTAAAGAGAGTGAAAGTAAAGGGAGTCGGCCAGAGTGGCTGAGGAACATGAACGGATCTTGTGTATTCAGATGATTCAGTGCGAGATGTATTCTTCGATGGTAGGGGAGGTGCAAAGGGACTTTGGGATCCGAGCCAAAAGGTTTTAATGGCACTTGACAAACCTCTTCTCGTTTCCCCCACCCCCTACCAACTCCCATACCCGTTTCCAGTCCACTGCCATCGTTGGCGGAAGTGCCTTCGATTTCCTCTCACAGGCTCTAAACGATCGCAAAAGATCGTCGTCGGCAAGAGACGAGCTTAGATTCGAAGCGTCACTCAATCTAGTGTCATAACAACACAGACATTAGAGAAACTATATATTTAGCTATACTTTATTGTTCATGCGATTAATAAACGTGTACTTAAAAATCATGAAATGTAAGGAATTTAAAAAATAATATTAATTAATGTTAAGCCCATGAAACGCGCGCTATGGCATCAACCTCGTCTAATATAGTTTTCCATTTATGGGGAGGTCAGAGCTAGAATCCCGGCTGGGTGTAGTGAAAGCGGTTTTTTCCTTAGTCGTTCCCCAATCTCCCTTCACGCAAATTCTGGTACATTTTCTTTAAAGTCCACCTTCATAATATTTACCCCATTATAATAACTAAATGCGGAAAGTACGGGCAGGTAGTGAAACGTGGTGTTAAGAAAAAGATATACATATGATTTGGAAGGGTTTAGTCTTTAATTAAGTTTCAGCCAATCATGTTTACCCTAACTAAACAATAAAGATATGTATTATTAATAATTATTAACTATCTAATAGAGATGTAGCTTGCTAATAAAACCCAAACATATACTTTATACGATCATGTTTTATTTGTCGAAGCTCAGTTACGAGTTTTTTTGATATTTTTTGCGTTTAATCTGTAAATATATTTTAATATTTAGTAAAAAAAAAATTTCTAGCTTTAGTTTCTAATATCTTAAGCTAAAAGATACAAAACTAAAATTTAGGATATTTTAATTTAAATTTGGTATTTTTTTATTTGAGGACGGCAGTTAGGCGAAATGTCGTTCAAAAATATGTTATATTAATTCAAAAAATAATGTAGGTATAGTGAAAGACTATCAGGAATAAAATGAGAAAGATAGATGGCATATACTTACAGAGAAACGAACTACCTTCCTTGACAAACAAGACCGAGACAACAAGAATAATGCACAAGAAAGAAATATAGTTGCCATTTATTAGCTTCCGCTCGTTCATTCTCTGGAGTGCCCCGCGTGATACATGCTCAATGCAGGGCCTTGTCGTTCATGAATCATGCTCAGCATGGGGCCTACTTTGCTCATGTATCAACTGTCCCAGGACCGGGTTAACTTGATCACTTGTATATTTGCGAAGTATACTTGAGTGTGGATTTGAGAAAGAAAAGCACAAGAATAATAAGAGCCTGAATTAACAACTATTTAAATGCCGAGTTGTAAGCCTGGTTGGATATTTTGGTGGGTTTTTTCCCACGGAATCTTACTATCCGTCCAGGATATATGCATTTAAAATAAGGTAATGGGCAATGGGATAGAGAAAAATACGGTGGGATTGATAGGCAGTATATATCCGTACTTTCGTTGAGGGATAGGAGAAAACTGTTGTTTATAAAAAAAAACACCGAATCGGTAGGTATTCAAACCCCGATATCTCCACCACCAGAAAATCAGACTAGATGAGCCTGGTTTTCAGTCCGCGTTCCCACCAATGCACGTGCATTGTTGAGATTAATAAAATAACACGATGCTAAACCTTTTGCGAGTGAAGTGAATACAAAAAAGTATAACTTATTCATTATATTATTCACAATTTTCAAGATTGTTATAATAACGTTATTTTAAGCATTTATTTTGTGATTCTTTGTTAGTATCATCCACATAACGTACTGTGATAGGCCATATATTAGATTAAATATTTTAGCGATAATATTAGCATGCAATGGAAAAACCAGGTAACATACTAATATATAATGGTCCAGTGAACTCAGGAATTAATTTCCTCAAGTTTATTTTACCAGATAATTCGACCTTCCTTCATGTTGGTATNAATTCATTATGACAGTCCTTTGATCTTGTCTGGAAAATTTAATCTGATAAATTATGAACCAAAATGTTATAACTATAAACGTAACTGTAATTTACTCCACTCATCTGAAAGCAATTTTTTTTCTCGGAATTATTTTTAAATATACAAAGAGCGTGAAAAAATATTTTGTTTGGATGTTTAAACCTTTTAATATAATTGAAGCTATTTAATCAAATAACTAAAAAGAGGGCTGTACGGATATTAATTAAATTTTTCTAGCTTTACAAAAAATGTTATATTTACACTCATAGATGTAAAAATAAAGTATAATTCAAATTTAGTAAATACTCTGCTAGGCAAGGGCTGTCACTATTTTCTAAATACAAAATTCCTTGTGTTTTTCTGGTTCTATCGGCGGTGTGTGCAAACTTGTAGATCTATGAACCAATGTATTGTTATAATTTAGTATGTAACACCATATTTGGTAGTTGGTTTAGGTGTCGCTATATTAGTAATACTATTGCATTATCCATCCCGTCCCCTTGGCTTAGAAGTGAGGAAAGTCTAAGATAGCTTGGCTCAAGCACAGAATAAGCCTAAAAACATGAAATGTTTCGTTTACAAATGTGTCCTACTACTCATTACCTATCAAATGTGTCACGTTAGGACTGTCCAAGTTAAGGTTAGGTTAGTTTGTGAGTAATATACAGATATAACATTTTGTTTGAAAACCAAGGGTTTTATAATCATTTAGTAATACTCCATTAAAAAATGGAATATTTTAACGTATACTATAGCTATTATCTATACTGCCTTTCATAAATGAGCTATCCAACCAAGAGTAACGATATGTGAAGAGTTAATGTTAAGGACCTGCATCAAAGATTTCTATTGTAGATGGCTGTTTTGGAACATCGGCCTTTATATATAAAGTCAGAAGTGATAGCTGGTCGCCTAAACTTTATGACATTTAAAATAGGTCTCAATATTTTCAATAAAATAACCCTTTGAAAATTTGTGAAAAAACAACAACTGATAGACCTGTGTGTGTATGTGTGCGAGAGAGAGAGAGAGAGAGAGAGAGAAAGAGAGAACGAGGGATTTGTCGTCGCAATAACCTTATCTGACGGTTTAAAGTTATTAAATCTACTTTAGTATGTTCATACGGTATGTTATGGTTTTTTCAGCTGTCACATGTATCAGATTAAATTAATAGTGACAGGTTTAAAACAAATATGGTGACTTTATGTCAATGTTATCCAATCTACTTTTTTTTAAGTATTCTTCAAATAATTATTTGTTTATAAGTATTCACATAATGATAGAATTAGAGGGCTTTGATCAAATTGCAAACAGTTTAGTTTTGTGTTCTCCTATATGAAATACCTAATTGTTCTATTTGGTACCAAGCCAATCAACAGATGCCACTCTACACTAAGTGTTGTTCCGAAATATAACATTCTACACTTTATATCAGTTGTAAGTATGTATGAATATTGATATTACTCTATAGTTGGAATCCTGACGAGGGTAAAAAGTTTATAGGTTTGAAATTGGGTGTATCATCTTTTATTCCCGATGAGGGCAGAAAGCTTTTAATTTTGAAAGTGGGTGTATCATCTTTCACCGAATGGGGAACCAACGATATTGAGACTGGTTGTTTGTCTGAAAATTAATTGTGTATAAGCCAATAATAATATATACGTGAACAAGCTATTATTTCAAAAGAATCAAATAGCCATTTATGATTTTAGTGAGGATTACTCCATTTAGATATCATATTCTGAAAATTGAAAAATGACACCTGGACAAGGGAATCGAACCCGGGATCTTTGGATTAGTACGCCAATGCTCTAACCACTGAGCTATCCAGGAATAATCCCGTGCCCAGGGTCATTCTTCACTCATATTTTAAGGCAGAGTCTAAATTTGGCGTACCAAGCCAAAGGTCCTGGGTTCGATTCCCATGTCCAGGTATCATTTTTCAATTTTCATAATATTATATTATTTCAAATACAAACTGTCTGCGAATAGAAAGGTGGGTATGCGGAGTAAGGCGTCAGTCTCGTCTGTTGTAGTTTACTGGTGACAGGGAGGTCTGACTCGAATTTCATCTGGATTTAATAAGATTTTATTTCTTAAATGGCTTCCCAACTTATATCCACGCAAGTACAGGTACATTTCTTCTTAATTCTACCTTCCTCATCCCTATCCCATTTGTGTGAACGTTTAAAAAAATGAGAGATGAAGTGGACCGTACCAAGGTTCATCTATAGGATAGACTTACTTTGTTTGGCCCATGCTACAGCAGCAAAGGAATGTCGGAACAGAGATAGACTAAATGTAATCACATTTATACCATCGTATGTTAGTCCCTGTAAGCCCCCCTCACCCGCCCAGCCAAGTCCGGGCAGCACAAGGAAATGTAACTGTAGAGTTGTGAAACCCAATTAATTCCTACGCTAACTTTGTTTGATAAAGTCATTGCTATGAAACAAACCGCAATGAGGTTGAGTTGTAGATAATCTAGCAAAACAACATTAAATGTGGGAATGGAAAGATGAAGGAGGTTCATCACAAAACGAGGGAAATCATTTCTTAGATTTTTTATAATAGAATTAACATTACACTAATTAGTACGGGGCGAAGAAAAACTAAATCATCTTAAAAAATCCTTCATATTTGGGGTCTATATTCATTTTATCAGATATATGTTTGTAAATATATATATTATACAATCACTAATTTAAAAAAAAAAGCATCAATCAGAGGGTTTTCTATGTTTACAACTCAAAAGATGAACAGTTAAAATAGGCGATATATGACGTGTTCTTCTTCCTACAAGGTGAAATATATTGTTTAACTGTAACAATATTGATTCATTTCAATGCACGCAGATCACTGTTAACTTGAATAAACAACGTTATAATTCTTTTTGTTTTAAATATATTTTAATTTACGTGTGGATATACTTATAGAATTGATCTTAATTTATAAATTGTGGCTGACATGATTGCCAATCCATCGCTCGATAGTTAGTATTTTACGTGCATCGCATATTACTATCCGTCTGTAATTTTGATGGATCCACACAAACAATATATATATGAGGAAAGGATCATTTAGAGGAAGTGTACCCGCAATTACGGAGGAAGAGTGGGAAAACCATTTAGGGAAAACCCCTCAATAGGCCTACAACTTTTAGAGATTCAAAACTAGATCCCCTCATCATTGGTAAACCAGACCAGACGAAACTGACACATTTATCCTCGTGTCCACCGATGCGGGTGGTACCGTGGTCACATAATCAAATATTTAAAATGGGGCAACACAAATAATGCATCGCGGGACGAATTTATTCAGGATGACTACTGCATCTACGAAAAAAGAGTATCTTAATTTTTATGTTCAGTCTTTTCATCCTCCTGTATAATTCTATAACCAAGATTTCAAGAGGAATAAGAAGGCCGGAGGAAAGAAAATGTCACTAAAACAAAGTTTTGTTTCATGTTTTATGTATAAAAAAAAAGTGATGGTAAAAAGAAAGCTCTGAAGCTCCAATCTGCCCTTTCACTCAGATTCAGACAGAGAGAGATAAGGTCTTGTGAGGGAAAGAGGGAAGAGGAACGCGCAGAGTCAAGCGAAACTCTAACCTAGGATGGGTTTTCCATAATTTGATTCGGTCTCCAAAAAAGAGGCAGCCACTTTCTTCTTCTGCTCGTTCCCACCAAAGTGCTTGGCAGGACCCGCATAGAAAACGAACTAATTTTCTTTTAATTTGCTTCTAATTTTATAAACCTTTCCCCTTCCGTCTTGAAGAGCTCCCTTCATTCTTACCACTCATCTCCTTACGTCTTCACTTCTTAATTAGCTCGAGTCTTGCAGAGAAAAAAAACAACCAGGAAAACGAACTACATTCGTCCAAAATGCAACTATAGTGCCAGCACCCTTCTCACTATATTCAAGGAGTAGAGAAGAAGGGAATTGGGGGAGGGGGGGGGGGACAATAGAAATTTACAACAATAATTTTAAAGTTTGTTTCGTAGAAGCTTTTGGACGAAGAAAACGAGAAACTTTCCTTTTTACCAACTGTAAAAATGAAGTTCTAAAAAAGTAGTAAAGAAAAGGACGCTTGGAAACGTCTTTACCTCCCGGTTTCCCTTCTTTAAGCTTCTTCAAAGGTAGACCCGTGCATTAGAACGGGAAGTTTTAGACCATCATTAAGTCTTATACAAAATAATTTCATGGAATTAAACACAATTAAAATACAAATACAATTTATCACTAATTATTCAAGGTTTAAAAGCTTAATTTACCGTGGTATTTTAATAAAAAACTTTTTCATATACACAGATTATAGAGAAAACAATCGATCTTGAGATTTCACCGACAATTTGTTTTTATGTGTGTCATCCAACACCTCAGCTCATTCGGTAGCATGTGTATATAATGAGCTGAGGTTACCGGGTTCGATTTCTGGCATGGCCAAAAAATTTATCATCGTGAAATGTGGGTTTCCCCTTTCACAGGGATGAATTAACGGCCGGCGGCTAGATTTTATATCTGTTCTAAAATTAAGTTAGTTTATGAGTCGTGTGCTGATATAATCAATCTGTTCAGAAGGTGCACGTTAAATACTGCAAATAAATGAAAATTTTATTTGTATATGTTTATGTAAATAAATGTTTTTTGAATATTTAGTCCATTCAATCACACTGGTGGGCCCACGGACAAAGTGCCAGGCCTTATCCGTTCTAATATTTCAGTGACGGGAAAGTCGGAGTTCGAACCCAGGCCAGGCGTATTGAAAGATTTTCCTGAATGATTTTACATTCTCCCACTACGAATACGTGAGCACATTTATAATTTATTCTACTTTGCTCACCCCAAGGCCATTAGCGTTATTAGAATGTGTATACCTCGGACCGGTAATAAGACGATAGAGTAAAAGGATGAAAATTAAGTATATTTAATACGGTTTATTTTATTGATCATATAATTCTACCTTTAATTTTGTGATTAACTTTTAAAGTTTGGTGATATATTAATTTTTAAAAAAAATGTAATTTCCGTGAATGGAGTAAATGGCAACAGCGGTAGTCATATAAGGATTGTTATATTTTGCGAAGAAAACGTCCTTTCAAAATATAAGTAAGAACAGTGCATAAATAAGTAAATACATGTTCTATGAATATTTCTATGAGATAAGATTTAGTGTGCTCAAGAAAAAGGCATATAAACCCCCTTCCCCCTCCTTAAGGTAAAACAGTATAAGTTCACGAAAAATAACAAGATGGAGTTCAAATGATTGTATAATTACTCATTATTCCCAATTGTTCGATTGCCAATTTTTTTAGAATTTGGATATTAAATTATTCTTATTGTATCTTGGTTCGTCTGAAAAAAATAAAAATACTTCACCTAAAATAACAAATACAAAAATTATAATTTAGAAAACGAATTCTACTATTTTGATTAAGTTTGAATTATTTATAAATGTCATGGTGCATATAAATAATGTAGAGGAATAAAGTTCACAAGTAACCAAACACAAATAGCAAGCAGTTTGTTTTAAAATGTAAAAAGAGAAAAAAAGCGCAATGCATAAGTCTAATTTCGTAAAGTCTGACAATTTAAAAAAAAATTATTTTATGTTTTCATAGTAAAATAACTTCTTTATTAAAATGTGTGAATAATTTAATAACTTGAATGTACTCCCCTACAGAAAGAAAATATTATAGATATGAAAAAGTTTATGGTCTATATTTTCACAACGTATATTCTTAGAAGTAGTGTATATAATTAAATAAATGACTATAGCCATTTATGAAGTGCCTAATAAATAAATAAATTCACAGTTTAGAAATGTTTCTGTGTGTTACCCCTAAGAAACAAAAACACACCCATTTTTTATTCTTTCATTTAAACTTTGGTAAGATGAGCAGTAAGGGAATATATTCTTTTAATTTTTCGAACGAAACGAGTTGCACATAATGTTCGTGTTATATTTACTTTTCAAAATGTGGTTATATATTTCATACATCATAGCTTGATGATGACATATAATTTGATTTAAACAATAATTTATTTTTGTTATTGATATTAATAGTTTATGATTAAGTTTTAAATATTAGATTACGCTCATGTCTTTTCCCAATAATTCATTTAGGGCCTACACAAGTCGTTATACATTTTTGAGGTTTCTAAAAATATTTTTTTTAAACGAACACAACCAAATAAAAAGTACAACAAAATACGAGTAGTTAAATATAATAATAATAGCGTTTTTTCTAATATTATATTTTTGCCGTTGAATATAGACAATTGAATAGTTTAAAAAGTAACACAGATTTTAGAGTAGGCTTTGAAGTAAGACTCGTGAGCGATGTTATGTTTAATGTTAGTCCTTCAAACCTTAATTGTGAAAGAGGTTTAAATAAAAAAAATATATCTCTTCTTTTTTCCGATTGAGGTAGTAATTTTATCATATATTCAACTTATAACTAATTAATATTTTACATTTTTAATATTAATACTAAGTTATGTTACTCTGGGCAGTACGATTTCAAGTTATTGCAACACTCCGTTTTGGAAGTTTTTTTTTTAACCCAAGTATTTAAACTAGTCCCACTAAAGTAATAACAGCGATTTCAATTCTCTTCTCACAATCAAGGTCAACTACAGCGCTTGGTGGTTGAATATGTCACTAATGTCTGGTCTACTGTTGACAAAATATGTTGATGTACAGTATTTTAAACAAAGTCTTTACGAATACACCTCCTTCCCCTAGTATTTAACGATTTAAAAAATTTCATCTCTTCATAATTATTGCCATTATTTGTTTGAACATTATTTTTAGTGCATCATCAAAAATATAATTAAAATAAAATTTGCTAATTTTTGCCCCAACGTTGGGACTTGAATTCCGGGCGAGTGTGCTGGTGATGTTTTTCCAAAAATAGTTTCCCAACCTTCCTCCACGCAAATGCTGTGTATATTTCCTTTAAATTATACCACCCTTATCCCTACCCCATCATTGTAATTAAATGTGAAGTACCCGGTCAGGTTGTGAGCCGCATTGAAAAACAAAATAGTATATATATTTTGAATTTAGAAGATGTGTACCCGCATTTACGTGGAGGAAGAGTGGAAAAAAATATGTAAAAACCACCCTTAGTACACCCGACAGGGATTCGAATCCCGATCTCCCTGTCACCGGCAGTCTAATCTAACACGAGAATGACGCCTTAGACCATGCGGCCAAGGAGGCAGGTAAACTAATATTACTTTAGTAAAATATAGCTTACTGATAAAATATGTTAATAGCTTACTCTTGCGAAATTCAAGGACAATTAATAATAACAATAACATATAAACTCTGAAACAGTCACGTACAAAAAAATCATGCTTCCTTGCAAAATGTACACTCCGTTTACTCCACTTATCCACGTTTCCACCATGGCGTAGCTCAAAATAAGTTAGGCCATAGTATCACCCGTCAAGAAAGATTACTACATTTGAGGATAAACGGAGTCTACAGGAGGTTTAATTACCACAAATACAAAATGTATATTTATAACCTATCGTTTTTTTGTTTGTTTTTTGCATTTTGTCAATCGACAACGCAACAATAGATAACACGACGCCCCGTATGTCATTCGCTCACAGCTTCCACGTACAGCGCCGAGTCTGTCAGGCGTCATCCGCTCCGGCTATAAAACGAGGGTGAAATATAAAAATTGGGGCGCATACATGGGGGGTTGATACAAAAACATACGGTACAGTATATATCATAAAAACCGCTAACCAATCGAAAACGAAAAAAAAAAAAAAAAAGTGCATACATTCACACACAGGAGGAAATACTAGGGAAATAGGGAAAAGGGGGTATAACAAAAACAAACATAAACTGCCCCGCCTCCCCCACGCTAGAAAAACAACCCTCCCTCTCCACCACATACACACACACAAATACATATATTTACAGAGAGGAAAACGAGAGAGATGTATAAAAAACCCCAATCGGGTTTTGTGGCTCATAAAGCAAAACGTAATCAGACACCCGGCAGGCAAGCTGCGCTGTAACGACAAACACTGGAACTAACTTAACCCAGTATGCTACAACGGTACGACCACAAAAGGACAATTTTTTTTTTGAAGAGGAAAAAGGGGTGAAAAGGGATGGAGGGTTAGTGACCGTTACACATATACACAGACACGAACCCGCGAGTGAGGACTTGATTTTGTCCCAGTTTAATTCTGTTTTTCTCGTATGACGAGTGACGCTTGGGTTTGCAGATGGAAGGAGCAAGGGGGATAGGGGAGTTTAGCAGACAAGATTAAAAACAACAGTGTGCGGAGAGAAAGAGAGAGGGGTGGCCAAATGAGGTCACGTGACAGTGATCGATATTGTGCCCTCTACTCTTATTTATTTAAATAATACAAAGTAGGAACGTAAGAGCAAGACATGAGCTCCACACAATGATTACTCAGAATACAATCTGAAAGCACAATCACGTGAAATGATTGTAATGCGAATTTGTCCATTGTTCAACGACATCCTTAAGATAACCTATTGGCAATTCGTGAATGCAACCTCGTCTTAGAAAAGACTGCTAATGGCCACGAACCAAACACAATATAAATATAATTTAACGGTACTGGAGCAAAGGGGAGGGGGGAGTCCCATTTTAACTCGAAATGAGCTAAACCTCGTTTACTATGTAACAAGTTGGACCCAACATGTTGGGAGACAACACATGAGGAAAAGTAAGCTGCGTTTATTGTCGCCAACTTGTTGGACCAACATCCTGGGTCCTCCACTAGTTTTTAATCAGTCTATACATTTCTAGCCATGAATAACATCGTATTACTTGCCAATCTTCATTTATTGTGTTGACAGGAAGTGTACTCTTGCAGAAAAAAACCAAAACGTAAGAAACAGTTGGGGGTTTTAAGTTTTTTTTGCTAAATGTCCAATTGAAGGTGCGTACATGGGAATAATGAATGACCTACATTTGCAAAGTGGATTTGATAATTTTTTTACGCATGTCATATGTGGACTTTGAATGCTTAGTTACACTTCTGTATCCTCATTTACGCGGTAAAATGGAAAGGAGAATTGTTGTGACTCCGGGAGAGAAATTTGCTAGAACTCTGCGCTTTATGGGAGCCTTATGTATAGCCACAAAACATGTGCGTTGCCAGGGCTAGACACTGACTCGACTCTATAACGCATGCGCAGAACCTCCCAAATCAGCCAACATGTTGGGTTGGTCGTTTATCTCCAACAAATGATCCAACACAACTTGTTGGCTCTGACCGGCTCCCCCAACACCAACATGTTGGCCAACATAACCAACAATGCGTTTATATTGTAACACAACTTGGGATCGTGTTGGCCAACATGTTGTGTTACAATATAAATGAGGCTTTAGTGCTGCCATCTGTTAGACAAGCATGAGACCTTTCTAATGCACTTTGGATTATGGTTAAAAGAGGTCTATCATATTTAGATTAATTAAAAAAATGTATATGTTGTGGTCCATATGGCGTTTGAGATATAAAAGTTTTTGTCCTAGAATGTGTGTGTAATGTAACTTGCCCCATTCTTCACTTGTACTCTTCAATTGTTTTAGTATAAATGTTCCATTCAAACCTTAACAGCTCACGCGGTTACATTCGTTGTTTCCCTCTTTTTTTAGAGTAAATTATATATAAAATAAATGGATACTTTTTGTTTACAGGAACGTAGAATAAAGCTGTAATAATTGTATCAAAATAATTTGTTTGCTCGGAACAGGACAAACATTTCGAAATTAATATACTGACAAAACATTAGAATTAATTGGAAAAACATTTTAGCTGTCCGCTGAGCGTGACAATGTAGATGGTATTTTCTTTTGCATCAATGCATACCATAATTGTAATAATCAGGTTTGCCACTATTTTCCTAATACAAAATTTCCTATATTTTTCAGGAGGTTTTGTTAGAAATAAATCCCATTTTTCCAGACACTTATAAAGTAAGGAAGAGTAAAATTATTTTTTCTTAAAAGTGACTAATGTGGGTGTCATGTAATTGATGTTTATAACAAATTATTTGACCTTAATGGTGACAAATATATGTCCCCATTATGCAACCCAATGTTTCAAAGAAAAAAGGGGAAGGGGTATATAAGACCTGTGTTGGCATCAGCTAGCTTAATAATAATTCAGTTAGCTTCTACTTCTATGCGAAGGCTTACTATTTAAATCCACAAAATATATTCCAGTATTTATTTAGTTTTGTGGGAAATCTCCTGTATGTTCCCGGTTTTTTTTTCCAGACACAAACAAACCCCATATTTCTCCGGGTTTCCAGCGGCTTGGAAACCCTGACTAGTAATCAGTCAGTTTGCCTAATAATGATGAAAAAAAAGTAAGATTAAACAAACTTTTCTACATGCCTTATGGAAGGTCTATGCTACCCCGAGCATTTAATAACTCTTTGTAATACCATATATTACCTTAGTAAGCTTTTATTACACAACCTACCTTATTATAATATTAATAATATAACATTTTCATTTTTAAAGAGCTCATAACTATTCGCCAATCGCTTTTAGGATAATTTTCTTATTAATTGTAAAATAGAAATGGTAAATATTTTTCTTTTCTAATTAGATACGCACCGTATCAGTAAGTAACCTACATTGCATTTTATAGAAAAATATAACGGATGAACTAATTGCTAATTACCCCTGCACCAGCGACTGAGCCGTCTAAAGCATTAGACTCGAAGTGTACATAGTTAGCGTTGGCGTAAAGGATGTAGTTAGAATCCCAACCGGGTAAAAAAGAGGGTGGGTCACATGCTATTTGTCCATCTTCTTCAGTGGCGCCAAAATGTTTTTTGTTCATAGGGCTGGGGGTAAGTTGGGTTGAGTATTTTGTTTTTTATTTTAGCACCGTGTCTTACTACCCGTTCGGGTTATAAGCCTATGTACTAATTATTATTATTATTATTATTATTATTATTATTATTATTAGCACCGCGTCTTACTACCCGTTCGGGTTATACGCACTTACGCTAATGTGTAATGGTAGGGTGATTGTGATATGAAATGAAGGACCTACAGTTTAACGTGGAATCCGAACCACGGTGGAGGCCTGGCATTCCACACATTCACAAGTTGTGATTAATACACATCTTGTCAGAGGTGAAGGAAGGGTTTGGCAATCAGATAAATCTGTGCCGGGACCGAGGATCGAACCCCAGACCCCAGCACAGAAGTCTGACACCTTACCCCTAGACCACCAGGTCACCTATGTACTAATTACACTAGTGGTTTAGGGATAGGTAAAGTTTAATTGAGAGGAAGTTATCCCGTATTTGCGTAGAAGGAAAGTGGAAAACCATTTGAGAAAAACCACCCTCAGCGCACCCACCCGTGAGTGAACTCTGATCTCCCCGTCTTCGTCAGTCTAGTCCAACACGAGAGTAGCGCGTTAGACCACGCGGCCACCGAAGCGGGTAAGGTTGAGTAAAATACATGTGAGGGGGGGGGGGCGGGGCCAGGGGGGAGAAGGGGGGAGATTATAGAACTTATTCATTTTGCTTTTAATATGTTCAATTAACCTTCAATATACAAATGAGTTCCGAGACTTCAAAATCAGTTTGAGCAACGCTGTTTTAGGCATAAACAAACTTCTAGCATTTTCACAAAGTAAATAATGTATAAAAACTGATAAAATCAAACAGCTAGTCTCTATAACAAATGAACAAATTACGTGGCTTCATAGCACAGGCTACACAATACATAGATCACGAAAATCTTATTGTCTAACATTGGCGCCGTGCATGATCTATAAATGCCAAATCTATCGGTCATAGAAAGAACAAATGAAATTGATCTAAACATACTGGTGTATATAAATACATATCATATAACTTATAAACTAGCCCAACTCTAAAACAAACAAATAATTAAGTCCCTCTACTGTGAAAGTATAACTATGAACAAAGAAGACCCAGTTATACCGGTGATAAATGTTTCGGCCGAGTCGGGCTTAGTTAAGTATTCAGAGACGCTACCAGCTAAGCTAGGGCGAGAGACAATATAAAATAAAACCTAGGAACTGTTTCCAAAGTAAACGTAGCTCTGCAGCATCAAATAGCTTTGCTTTAGCAAATTTTCAGTCTATAATGTTTTTGGTCTGTATCTCGGCTGATGACGTCAAGTGGTATAGCCAGATCATTAGAAAATAACATTTTAACGCATACTATAAACAAATGAAGCGTACGTAGCCAATAGTGACAAAAGGTCGATATACATTTATCTTACTTGATGTCAAAATGTACACCATCCGTTTAAAAAGACAGCTGCAGTCATCATGGGTTGGCGTTTGCATACGAAAGTGTACTTATAGTCTAATTTTAGTACGAAAGGCCTTATTTGAAAGCTATAAACGTTACTAAATTTACTTTCACGTATTAATACGTCCAGTAATATGATCTATAGCTGTCACTTTTGATATACGTTATGAGCTAGATTTTAGGCCTGTCTACGACAGGTTGATTATAGTACTAACTAAACTAACAAAACATAGCCTTCAATTATTAATAAGCGCATGGAAGTTTGGGGCTTGTTTCTAAAACAATATGATATTGTCAATTAATACGTAATAGTGGATAAAGTGAGAGTGAACCAAACTAATTATATTTTTATTAAATAAAAAACTAAAGAAAAATCCGCCCGGTTCCAACCTGTGGTCTAAACCAGTGGTACTCAACCTGGGGTACACGTCACCGTGGGAGTATGCCAATATCTTAAGGGTATGTAAAATTTAAAAAAATTACTATGTAAAACTTATTATGTAATACATTATTTTCGATTTAATTTATTCAATTTATTTTAAGTATAGATTATAGAATATGTATAGATTGTATTATACACCAACAACTTTGAGGGTATAAACGTATGAGATAAATTATATCTGGGGGTACGTGATCAATAGTACCGGCTTAAGCTAAAAGTGTTAAAAGTGTCAGCTTTGTAGTTTATCTAGGGCAGTGGTTCTCAAATTATTTATCACATGAAACCTTATAAAAGTTACTAAAGTGAGCAACCCCTATGTCTTCCTGTCTCATCCCATTTCCCTCTATGACAATATTACACGTTTTTTTTAGTTGTGAATAAAAAGTATTTATTTAAGTAGTAATCTCAAGTTATAAATTAAGTATAAAACAAAATTAATTTATTTCTTACATTTGTGTTACATAATTTGTATGAGAAAACTAATATAATATAACTTCAAAATGTACCGTTCTTTATCCACTTTATCATACTTTTTTTTTGTAATCTAATAATGTTAGTGTTAAAAAGTTATTTCATTTTATTTTCATAGTTAAACAGGATATTCTGCTAATGAAATGGATGTTTATGAGGAAAGCATTAATAATGCTTTTATCGCCATTACGCATGATTGTCTCACGGGACCCCGGTACCCCTTCATGGAACCCAATTTGAGAACCACTGATCTAAGAACTTCTGGAGGGTGTGGAAAAAAAACACACACACACACACACACTAGGAAACTATATTATATTTATATACCTATAAAATAACACTAATAATATAATAAAATGTTATAATCTTAACAGCATAACAATATGTTTGTATTTTCAAAAAGACTCTTCTTTTGAAGAAGGTTGGACTTAGTTTACAGTTAAAAAAGTTTCTGACGCTACTTTCATACACTATAGACTGGGTAGGTCGGGTTTCAAATCTCAGCTGGGTGGATGTGTTTATCCAAAAGTGATTTTAACTGTGGTTTTACCACCTCCTCTCCACGCTAATGCTCTGTATTTTACAGAGCTACCCGCTCAATACCTATGCTTTAATATTACTGACAGCCTTAGGGAAACGTACAAATAATAAAAAATAACAATTTTAAATATATTTATATGTTAGATAATTTTTTTCTCAAATATCAATCATCGTACCAGTGGTAATAAAATGAGAGAAACAAAGATTATATAGGCCTTGCTTTGATTTTTAAATGTAGCTCACTTTAAAACACCAAGATTGATTGGAATTCACTAAAATCTGACATTTTATCGACAGGCCTATGTTTTATTAGAATTATAAATTTAAAAGTTATCAAATGCTTCCAATAATACCTCTTTATAGATTACTGTATAATTTCTTTTTACATTATTAACTTAACGGACTAAGTATATAAATACAATTGTAATATTTTTATTTCCTCTATTGTAGTAACATGAGTTTCCAGTTTTCAAATAACGGGCTTCCTATGAAAATTAGACTGTAGCTACATTTTGTCAATATTGAAGAGAAAAAAATTATGTTGTATATTTTTAAAACCTATCTTCCTACTAATAACACTGATACAAGGTAAAATGTTATCAATATTGATTGCAAAATAATATGTTTATATTTTCTAAAAGGCCCTTCCTGGCAGATTAAAGTATAGTTTGAGGTCCCCATGCAGTCCTACTACAGGTAGGGATTGAAGTCCTTCCCCAGCAGGAAGTCCCAGGATCAAATAGCTCGACCACGGTCAAATGAAATCAACTTTGTGCAACCCTGTTTACAACAATTGATGTTACAATCTGTGCTAGTGTCCCCAACCTCTCCGTATAGTGCACATTTATGAAATTGAATGTGGACCTGGGATATCGTTTGTGAAAACTAACAGGGTGGTTGGGGCGGTAGGTAAAAGCGAGAGAGAGATACATACATATCCTTCCCAACATTCAGCGCCTAATCCAGCGGCCGGCAATTCAAACTATTGTTCAGCACGGAAAATCCTTTACGTTATGACACCATTTACCTCACCGAGCCCGCTGTTGTGCGACATCCCCCTTCACCATCCCTTCTAGAAGAGTTGGGCTGATTAACGCGCGCATTAACCTGGCTACAGGGCCGAGGATACGGGAGGTACCAAATTTCCAATTTAGGACAAGTGAGGGGGGAGGATATTGCCAAAGAACACGTGTGGAAGGTTGGGTCGATAAGCTTTTGTTTGATTATTTGTTTACACAAGTGCACATTTTTGAATGATTTTTTGCAACGTGTCTTATGTGACGGGTAGTCTTGATGCTGATGACGGGTAGAGTTAGGTTCAAATAATGGTCGGATGTACCGAGGGTGGTTTTTACTCCAATTTTTACAATCTCCCTCCACACCAATTCGGGTACACATCCTCTAAATTCAAGCTTCCTCACCCCTAACACATTAGCGTAACTAATATATATGCGTACAACCCGAATGGGCGGTAAGATGCAATGCTAAAAAAAAAGCCCAAAAAATTAATCATCTGGGTTAACCACATTAATGGGGTAGAGATTAAGAAGTTATAATTTGAAGGAAATGCACCACAACTTCCGTGAAGGAATGATGAAAAACTGCTTAGGAGAAACTATTCTCAGTACAATCGACCAGTATTCAAAACCCTGACCTCCTCGTCACTGGCAAACTAGACTTGATGATTCTGACACGTTTAGTCCTTGTGGCCACTGTTACGACGAGTGTGGGTATGGTATTCGAGAAATTCGAGATCCATAAAAATCTCAAAACAGTCTCTCGAATACAATTATGAGGACAATAACAATTTAAAGCAATTTGATAAAAAGAATTATATAGACTTGTGTAGTTGGGAGAGTAACAAGTTCAGAAATAAGAACAAAAGTGTTTTAGCATAATTAATTTACCAAACAGATGTTCTCTTTGTTGTTTATGACGTAATAGACAAGACAAAAAAAATAGCATTTGTCAGTGACACCAAGCATTAAATAACTTTTTTTTAAACTTGATTTTAAATATTTTCTAACTAAAATTGTACATCATTAAAGAATCAAGGACTCGAATTTGGGTTCGAGATCCGAATATTTTTTTTAAGATTCGGATTCAAGAAATATTAGATCCGACTCTGCAATTCTGTGAGGAGAATAGTGAAAAACCCTTCACGAGAATAGCACATCAATAAATACAGCTGGAATTTGAGCCCCTAGACCACCCCCTCTTTTCCAATAAACGGCGAATCCGTTATAGAAAACCGAGATTAACTGCCGAAGGGTACGTCGTGTGGATCAAGTGACACCCTATATGCATAAATATTAGTACTAGAATCGTTAACGGCAGCGGCCGCTCGGTCGGTATCACTCGATCGTGGGCTCAAGCCATGGAGTTTTTTATATGAAAAAACAATAAACCTGATCCCAATTTGACTGTCGTAAAATGAAGAGCGCAGAAGAACCCGCTTGGATATGTTATCTAATTTGAGCGTCATTGAGTATCTAATATCCCGGTTAATCGGTAGTGAGATGAACCCTTGAAGTTTATAGCGCAACGCTTATCCCCGCAAGAGGCAGCTGTTCCGAGTATAATGAGGAAAGAGAGCGGTTCCAGCAACAGGGATTATCCTCCTTATACTGTAATCCTGAATGCGATATGTTCCCCCGACGGAACTCCCTGCTAGGACCGATTACTCTGTCAAATGGCCAATAGGAAAGAGGATGAGCCTTCCTTTCCCAAGAGATTTCACCTTTGACGAATTGGAGCCAATCCACGCTTGTACGAAACGGAAACTTTACCCCCGCCCGCGGTGGCGAAAGTCCGGATGGACAGCGCCGCAGAGGATGACCGGGGGTTTGGGGGGAAGAGAGAGGGATAGAGAGAGAGAGAGAGAGGAAGGCGCAGCCAGTTCAGGAGAACAGAAGGGAAGGGCCGGGTCAGAGGGAGATTAAACATTCAAACGATTCCAAAAACCGCTATCTTATTAAATATTTAGTGTATCCACTGGACACGAACAGGGACGGACGCACAGCATCCGCAGACGTTGTTGTTCGGGCAGGTAGGGGTTAGCGGACGCTTTCACAAATAGTAGCGATCTGAAACAGAATATTATAGTAGCTGTCTCATCAACTTCAGTTAAAAAAATATATAGTGAGGGGGAAAAAAATGTTAGGTAGCTCAAAGTAAAAGCTAGAGTGAAATGTAAAAATCAAACGAAGTAGAAGGCTGAAGGGAAATAAAATAAATCAGTAGATGGAGTACGATAAAGTAAGCCTGACCTAAAACATATTAAAAAAAAAAATGAAACCTTTTCAAAATCACTCAAGTAAACAAATTTAAGCGTCATGTATTAAAATGAGATATTATTTGTAAATATAAGTTCAGTTTGGTGTAAGAGTAAGTGAAAGATAAATGAATAGTAAGAAATGTTCATCAATAAGGATTCCAAGCAAAATGATAAATAAAGTTGAAAAAATTTGAGTAACTTTTCAATTTAGACTTTAGAATACGTGCATACAGGAGATACAAACGATTATACCACCACTGCAGGTAAATATGGAGAAAATTAATCATATGAGAGATTGCTATATTGTAATATTGTATTTTATTTTTATTTATTTGAGATATTGAACGTAAACTGTTTTGAACCGACTGAATACATCAGCACAGGATAATGTATGTATGTGAGATCAAAAGGGCCTAACAATTTTGCCGCTAAAGGTATTTTCACATACCAGGATTCTCTCACATCCCACAATCGACATGGGACCGACGGATTTACCTAGCCTCCGAAGGAAGTTGTGCTACAGATTTTTATATCCCAAGAAAAATTCATCGACCCCGACGAACATCGGGGCCCTGAGGCACTTTACCCCAAGACCACCGAGGTCATATATCATAGTATAGCTTGTAAAAATTCTTGTAACATTTAATATGTCTATGAATTTATAAATGAATACATATATGAATTTCTACTTAAATTTAATATATTATAATTTATTTCACTCCCAAAAATAACTATAGCATGATCCACATATCTTAACATATAAATGAATAGTTATTTTAAAAATAACACCAATCTAACTAGAGTATCATTAATCCTCGATTAAATAAGAGCCAAATTATATGTTTTAATATTTGTAGTGTTACAAGGGTTCTTAAACTTATATGCACATTTTATGATCTTTAAATATTACAAATCAATTTATTGTCTGTTATGTTATATTTGGACTACTTGTGTGTTAATTTATCAACAAGCTCCATTTATATTAATTTATTTTGTTACTTTGACTAGACCGATTTCCCCTTATATTTAATAAAGAAAACAAAACGATTTCCTCATTTTTCACTATTAACGTTTTTACAGAAGCAATATATTAGGACATAGCCGGAATAAAATAAAATATTCTACTACCATCATGTTTTGCCTTTCTATCCCCTGCTTAATCTGGAGAGGCTGCTGATAAACAAGCAACACTACTAGAAAAGAGTAGGGATAAAAACAGTAGTCCTTACGTTAAGAAAACTAAGATCAAACTCAACTCGTCACAAGTTCCCATTGGCCCGTTTCGGGACACTCACGTACTCAGGTTGTCATCACCAACAACCGAATGCATAGATAGTAACGTAAGGAGTGTAGGGCCGGATTAAGACAAGGTCTTTATGCCCAGTCTACATACAACCAGTGGCACCCACTTGTCAGATTCGCACTCGTTATATTGTTTGTCTACAATAGCACATGCAAAGGCAGTCAGTCACATGTAGGAACTGCTATTGTCGTAAGACGCTTAACATTGTCCATCTTTTGCGTTTATGTAGTTGTGTTGGCTTGCATTCAGCCAATCGAAAACAGATTTGGATGCGCTATTGTATTCAACTAAAGTAATTAGTAATTTGGTCAAGAATAAAAGTTCTTGAATATATATAAAGTAAAAGGTATTGCATTTTAAATTATTTAATAAGAGTAAAAATGTAATAACCTTTTCATATACAGGATGGGACGGAAACAATGAGATGATCTATATTAAGGAAAGTGATGGACAACGTGTTGACATTTGCCTAACGTCCAATGGAGCTCACCTCAGTTAACATTATCTACAAAACGTGAAAAAGTGTTGCATGTAGTTTACTTTTATTTAGCCAGTGAATATTTACTTTTAAATTAATGTGATAATTTTCAAGTTACTAATCGTCTAATTGTTTCGGACCCACCCTATATCAGGCTAATTTTAATCTACTTAACTCGTGTTTGTAAACTTTAATATGACATTGATGATGGAGTACAATTGGTTGAAACTACGTTCACCGACATTTTATTGTGGATAGTTTTTGTTTAAGCAGAAAACCAACACAGCACGTATTGCTAGTGCGCGTCCGACAAGCAGATACGACTGATTGTAGACTGGGAGGTAAAGCCCAGGGCTTCCTCCGGATGGAGGGTCTCCAGATATTAAGTGAAAAGTTATTTCATTTGTGAACCCTAAATAAAAGTATAAGTACTCTAAATGATCTATTAAAAAAAAAGAGTTAAATAAATACAGTGTATACATATTTGTACTAAACGTACTACTGCAAAAATAAACACTGAGCTGTGTAGGGCCTATAAAATCTTAATCTAGCCATGAAGGAACGTAAGTCAGCTCGCTCATATCTTTCAGCCTCCGGCATAGATTCCCACGCTCAAAAGGTTGGACTTGAGCACTCTTGACACTATCAAGTAAGAGATGCGTGCAATCAAATTAGGTACTCGCTTGAAATATGAAAAATGGATTTTTGATTTTTAAATACTAATTGAATTACTAGTTCAAATCATTTGAAAGCATAGATCTTAATACTTTATTAAAAACAGTGAGGTATGTATGCAAGGTGACGAATGGAGAGTAATAATTATGTTGATAAAATTTTGGATGAAAGAAATAACCAAAATATGTTTGGAAATAATATGGCTAAGATTAAAACTGTTTTAAAACTATTTTACTAAAAATATCTAGACATGAATATTCATTCAGTTATCCCGTCGAAATATTTGCAACTAATCATAAGTTTTCTCAAACATGATCAATGAAAATAATTCAACTGCATTAAAGTGCTCTATAGAGAAAATAAATTAAGCTAACGCTAGAAACTAATCAGAAAAATATATATCTAAGGGGCCTGCCCACCGCAGCGCAGAGACGAGTTGTAGAGGTCTAGAAATCCCACGTTATTTAAGCAGTGATTTGTTATTTCAAAATATGACTCGTGTCCAAATGTAGGTGAAAGTTATCATCAACAGATCCCTGCAGGATTAAAAACCTTTATTGCAAGTACTATAATAAAGAGACACACGAAAATATATTAGTTCGTTTTCAACGACATTTCACGTGAAATGCCGCAGTTATGAGACAACATCAAACAAATTGTCACAAGGGTCACAAGAGAAATTGTTTAAGAAAATTGAGATTTGTTTTATGGCTTAAAAGAACTGTCATTCCCTTAAGAAATATCTGAGTGCAAAAATATTTACCTTCAATTAGGCAGATCCCTTGACAAATAAACATACCCAGTTACCCGCCTCGGTGGCGTAGTTGGCTAATGCGCTAGTCGTGTTGAGCTCGACCGCCGAGGACGTGGAGATCAAGGTTCGAATCTCGGTCGGGTGAACTGGGGGTGGTTTTTCCTAAATGGTTTTCCACTCTCCCTCCACGCAAATGCGGCTTCACTTCCTCTAAATTCAACCTTCTTAATTCCTAATCCATTAGCGTAATTAGTACTTAAGCGTATAACCCGAATGGGTAGTAAGACGCGGTGCTAAATATTATTAACATACCCAGTTCGGTGGTCGAGTGATCCAACTTAGCTAGAGGTTTCCAACTTAAAAGTGCCCGGGGTAGATAAGGTTGTTTTAGCACCGCGTCTTACTACTTGCTCTTGTTATACACAGATGTATTAATTAAGTCAATGAGTTAGGGATGAAAAAGGTTGAATTTATAAGTAGTGTACCCGAATTAGCGTGAAAGGAGAGTAGAAATCCATTTTGTGAAAAACCACCCCAGTACACTGACCAGTTTTCCAACTCCAATCTCTCTGTAATCGGCAATCTAGTCTAACATTATAATGACGCCTTAAGCGATGCGGCCATCAAAGCAAGTAAGGCGATAAGTGAATCCACGAATCCAACATAATCGATTAATTATTGTCAAGTTCTGTGAAAACGAGAACAGGTATTTAATTGTTAATGAAATATGAAGTGGTAATTTAAACATGTTTAATCACATATTCAAATGTTGCGACTCAAATATAGACTATCTTTGATACGTCAATATAATACAGCAGATGTAAGTAAGAAATTAAACACAAACATCAGTTGGAGCTTTCATGGATTATTCCCACGCGGGTCAAAACTTTCAGTTTCTCGGCTGGAAACATAAATTTTACTACAGTAAATTACTTTTCCAGGAACATTCTTGAGCAGCAAAACAGGCATCGCGGGCTTCATGCGGCCCGTCAACTAGAGGCCCCTTGGCCTAAGCCCTAAGGCTTCACTCTCTTAATAGATTGGACTGCCGATGACGGGGGTTTTGGGGCTCGAATCCAGGTCTGGTGTACTGAGGGTGGTTTTTACTAAATGGTTTTATCCACTCTTTCTCCACGCAAATGCAAGCCCACTTCCTAAAAATTAGACTTTACTCAAACACATTAGAGTAATTAGTACATATGTGTATTACCTGAACGGATATTGAGACACGGTCCTAAAAAAAACTAAACATACTAATTTACAATACTTCTTTGAACGTTTGTAACAGTATGTTCTAAATATAGCTTTGGGTTGAAAAACCGAGGGTTGGTTACATAAAATGAGTTTGTCTTTGATGACATGTCTCGTGGAGTAAAATCCCAGTGAACGAAGTCATGTAGCCTGTCACGGGTGTGATTATGAAGGCGCGGGATCCAACCAGTGAAGCGGGTAGGCCTACTCCAAGGACAACACACAAGCACAGTAAGAACCTAATGAGAAAGCGTGGAGAGGGAACTCTCAAATGTACGCACCTGGAACAAATACTAAGACGGAAGGAACCTAACCACGTGAACTACTACAGCCATCTCAAAAACAAACCTCAAACCCATGCAGTGCCTCTGAGCAACGAGATACCGAATGTACGTGAAAGGATATCATTACAGTTGATAACAAGAACTACCCCTGACTATCACACTGCCTGCTGAAGCAACGAGGTAGAGAAAGGGGGGTGGGGGAAGAGAATATTCCTCACCTACGCATCTCAATTCGCACTCACCTTCTTTCCAGATAAAGAAACTAGTCCCATAGCACTTGATTTCAGTTAGTATTTGAAAATAAATTCACGTATTTAATAATACTTTTCACCCCTTTTATAAAAATACATTTACACTATTTTCTATACAAAGTTGTTTTTGTAAAAATTGATACAACAATGTAAAAAAAAAGGGTTGTGTTTTTCTTCTTTTAGTTTATAAAAAAAACATTTCGTAATCACTTCCTTCCATCAGCGTTACCCCCTCCCCCCCTCCTCAACCCATCGCTGTACAACCTTCAATCCATCTTCGTGTCAAAAGTCGTCTTTGTTCGCATGGCACCCTCACAATGGAACAACCGGTGGAGAATGTAATAGGGAAGTCAAGTTAATGGTAGCAGGGAGTATAGACACACACACACACACACGTTTTGCCAAGTATACATAAGGTAACGTCACCCCTGTTAAATGTGTTTATATATAATTACAGTGGGAGAGATGTTGACGTTCCGACAGAGTTCACTACAAGACCTACAAGGGTTGGGTGGAGGGTAGGTCGGAAGAAGATGGAAGGGGGGACGTTTCCCAGTCAAAGTGCTAAGTTCAGTTTGAATAGCGGAGAATGTTCTCTCTTCTGTATTCGTCTCCCCACACACACAACAAATCTAACAAGTGAAAACTAAACACGTCTTGTATAGAGCCGCATCTTGTGCAAACTATGGGTACAGTAAAGCAGAAACACAACCCTTCCCTTCTACCCCCATCTTCACTCTCTTGCAAGATGTCAAACTTTTGAGAAGATCGATTCGAAATGGAAGACAGGGCCAAGTAGCAACGGACGAGCTCACATGCTCTACACTTGTTGCATGCATTAAATAACCGATCATAATTTTTGCTACTGTTTGGAGATATGAATTAAGCCATATGAGAAGAAAAAACCCAATGTCTTATCAATACAATGTAGTTCATCAGTTTTATTACCTAGATTAAAATTTAAAAAAAGAATCGTGGTATTTCAAAGATAGGTTTTAAGAGGCTTGTCTGAAGTCAATTATACTAACCGTACGTCCATAGCCTACCAGTATCAATATAAAATATAATTAATAAAAACAAATCATTCCAAACAATAATGATCGACAGTTCCAAATGTATTCGAAAAATTTCCAAGACAATTCCACAGTATATGAGTGCTATACAAATACTTAAAATATATCTATTAAAGAGTTATTTGAAACCTAAATATATAAATAACATGCAAGTCATAAAATGAAGCAAAGAATCTTTACATTGAATAATTTTTAATTTAAATTCATATATAAACTAAAGGACTGAAAATAATGATTATTTATTTTAAGGGAGAGAAAGGCATGGTTCGTTTCCACTAATTTTCTTGCTAGTACGACAAAAGCTGCTATAAAATTAACGTATCATATTTATAAAAAAAATATGTATAGCTATATATATAAATACATACAGCTATATATATATACACAAATACTGTAAATATACACACACGCAAACCAAATGTTATCTTCCTATAAACCAGTGGTTCCCATTATTTTTCAGCTAACGCCCATTTGGTAGGTGATAAAGTTCCCATGCCCCCCCACCCCTTAATTTTTGAGATTTTGATAAACTTTTTTAATGATTTCCAGTCACTTCTTACAAAAATCAATGTAACACTGGCAGGATTATGGAAAAACAAAACAAAAAAACTTAAGACTATCGGGATGGTTGGCACTGCTTTGTAATAATAATAATAATAATAATAATAATAATAATAATAATAATAGTAATAATAATAATAATAGCCTTTATTTATCTGGCGAAGTTAAGGCGTCAGCCTTCTCTTCCACTTAACCAGTTTTCAATACAACATACACTATTAAATTTATTGAAATACAATTTAATAAAGGAATATTCAAAAAGTAGTAAAACATTCACACGCT